>JAODAL010010381.1:0-105481 GCA_025379985.1 Phyllomedusa bahiana | reverse complement strand
AAAAAATGGAAATCCCTAAAGAACTTTTACTACTATCATACAATAAAAAACTTTTATATTCTTGGTTCACATGTTTTTGATCAAAAAATGCTTAAGCCACCCACGAACTTACAACGTGATCTCAGGTCGGGTGGTCCTATGCTATCTTTACCTCTCAATAGAGCCAAATTCAGGCCTTGTATTTGGCATACATTGCTTTTAATCTATATAAGGAGGAAGGGATGCCTCCATCTTGGTTTCCTGCACCCTGCCCACTTTCACAGGCTGTTATATGAGTGCAGCTTGCAAGGTTGGAGTGTTATTTTATTTCTTTCTCTATGGATAAACGAGGTCGGTTGACCCAATGAGAGGCCTGAATTTGGCTCTATTGAGAGGTAAAGATAGCGTAGGACCACCCGACCTGAGATCACGTTGTAAGTTCGTGGGTGGCTTAACCATTTTTTGATCAAAAACATGTGAACTAAGAATCTCAAAGTTTTTTCATGTATGATATATAGCATAAATGCTTCTTTAGGGATTTCCTTGTACAGTCAGTCCCCGACTTACATCGTTCCGACTTACATACGTCCCCTAGTTACAAACGGAGACTTAAGGGGCGTGGCTGACATTCAACACTGAGTCACGCTCCATGATAACCAAGTGCCAGCATGCCACAGCAGCACATGAGATACAGAACGCTAGGTGAACTCTTCTAAAAAAGGGCACAGACAGCAAAACAAATGTAAAAACTGTTTCCTGTACTATCCAAAACTAAAAAAAATGTTTTTGCTGGAATTACATTTAATAAATAAACCTGTTCCAACTTACATACAATTTCGACTTAAGAACAAAATTACAGTCCCTGTCCCGTTTGTAACCCGGGGATTGCCTGTATTGTATTGCCCTTTTTGCAGTGGTGTGCCACTGGTAATGGTGTGCGTGTGTATATATATATATATATATATATATATACCGCAACCCTGCCAGTGGCACCCAGGTTCACATTGTGTTTTTTCAGAAATGTTTTTTTGTGCAAAACTATACGTTGTATTTGGCATATATTGCTTTTAATCTATATAGGGAGGAAGGGATGCCTCCATGTTGGTTTCCTGCACCCCACCCACTTTCACAGTCTGTTATATGAGTGCAGCTTGCAAGGTTGGTGTGTTTTTTTTTATTTATTTATCTCTGGATAAAGGAGGTCGGTTGACCCAATGAGAGGCCGGAATTTGGCTCAATTGATAGGTAAAGGTGGCGTATGACCACCCGACCTGAGATCACGTTGTAAGTTCATGGGTGGCTTAAACATTTTTTTGATCAAAAACATGTGAAGTAAGAATCTCAAAGTTTTTTCATGTATGATAGATAGCATAAATGCTTCTTTAGGGATTTCCATGTATTGTATATATCTAGAGCTTCTCACCAAGCAAACCAGTATTCAACTTTGCACTGAAAAGGGGCAAATACCCCAAAACAGCTGCCTGCAGATTAATTTATGTTTTTACTTTACTTCAGGCACATTGCAAGGCTCACTGAGATGGATGTGACTTGAGGAATGCTACATCCAATATGTGTTGTTCCATAGTCTTAGCTCTTTTCCCTTGAATTTATATGAATATATTTAAATTGCAGTGGAGCAATCTTGGTGTATACATCTCCACAAACCTACATGGTGTCTCTCCCTAATGAGGAATGTTACTCCTTTTGAGAAACTAAAATGAGACAGGTGGAGGTTTGACTTAGCACCAGCAATAAGCTAGCCATAGGGACTTTAAAAGTTCATTAACAGGTGTAACTAAGCAGGAGTCCCCTACCCCAGTCCTCAAGGCCCACCAACAGGTCATGTTTTCTGGCTTTGCTTGGCATTGCACTGGTGATTTAGTTGTGCTGCACAGGTGATTTGTCAGTGCATTCTGTGGGATATCCTGAAAACATGACCTATTGGTGGGCCTTGAGGACTGGAGTTGGGGATCACTGACTTAACACTAGGACTACTGGACTCGTGACCCCGCCTAGAACTACTGAAAGGAGTCATTTTGACTCCTTGCTTGTTTTTGTTTATTTTTAGAGTTTCATTTGTGGTTATTTATTAATAATTATATTTTTTTGTAATGTATTATTATTGTGAGATCCAACAGTAATGATTTTGATTGTTTTTTTTCTTCTTTTCTTATTTTTCTACAGAAAATAACAATAATTATAATAGAAGTTTTTATAAAATTTTTTTTATTCAAGTGCACACATATAAACAACAACTGAAGAACAAAAAGCAGAAAAATTAGGGGGAAAAACAAAAAATGAAAATATGGCACAAAATTTCACCCTAAACTTTTGTTTTTCTTTTAGCATTCCCTTTTATTTATCATAAAAATTGCCCACCAAAACTTCCCCACAAGTTTTTAAAATTTGGGCCGACAGATCTATTTCTTGCACTTTTCTTTGATCTCAAACTTTTTTTTTAAATCACTTCTGAGCATGTAAAAACTTGGACGGGAAACCCTTTTTTTTTCCCTATCTGTACATAAGGACCACTCAACTCTCTCACAACGTTTGCAAAAATCCCTTTTCTGACATTTTTTGGGGGGTAACCCTTTTAAAATATTATCCATGCATTTATACCGCCAAAGTCTAAGGCATTTTAAAAAGCAGAACGGGCCATCCCTTTGTGCATGTTCGTGTGGTATATTTTTTTGCATCTGATCCACTACATCTACTCCATATTTTTTCATTTAAAACTTTACCTTTTTCGGATTTTTTTAGCGAATCGACCAACAACAACACGGGATGGACGAACTCAAAAGACAACATTTTTTTTTACCTTTTTTTTGAATACGAAAAGTTAAAATTGTCTTCTTTTCTAAACACTTTAGTTTTTTAAATTCCTCTTTCATGGATTTTATTTTTTGGGCCTTCTCGCCTTACTTCTTCGTTTTTCCCAAAATTGTTTTCCTTTGTTTTTTAGCTTTTACTATTTACGAAAAAATAATAGGGTTTTGTAACTTGCGACCTTTTTTAAAAAAACGGTCCAAACTTCATTCCCACAGGTCACTAAACGACCTCAGCAAGGGCTTGTCTTTTTGCCTGAAAAAGGGGAAGCCATTTGCCAAATTTGCTATCCTTATCAACGCTCCAATATTTGGCCAATTTACTGGTTTTGGGAAGGGCATGTACTGCGTGAATGGACACCTATTTTTTGCTTGGGAAATTTCTCCTCCCACCTTTTATTAGGCCAGTTGTAACACCAAAACATTTTCAATAAACCTGCCCCCAAAACATGAAAACAGAGAAAATTGTCCGTTTGCAGTCCCTCCATCGATAATTTCTCATAAAATCGAAAAAACCTCTTTTTTTCAACAAAGCGGCCCCAGACATGTCGTTTTGCAAACGTTTTCCCCATCATTACACCAAATACGCAAATCAGTGACGGTTCGGCCAATATTCCACGACAAAAAATGGAAATAATCATCAAGCCCTCATAAAGGAAAACTTAAATTAGGGTTCCTCAGCTTCTGCAACGTACATTTCTTTATTGTTCAATATATAAACAAAAAATAAACCCTTTTGCGCTCAAAGGACTATCGATAATGTATTTTTTTCTGGCGATCCTGTAGGGGCCGGGTCTTCCGAAGAAATTTTGGCTTCACCCTACCAGCAATTTTCTCCAATTTCAACAGGTTTCCATTGAATACCATCCCTGAAACTATATTCATTCGGAATTTGCCTTCCCTCTTTTTGTTTTTGTATTACCTCGCCGCCATCGTTACTGTTGTTTTTTTTCATTTCTGGGACTTTTGCTTTTTTTTTTTCTGTCCACGACCAGGGGGAAAAGGTCACGAGGCAACATAACTGCTGACCCGATCCCCAGTTATGTTTTTTGGGAATTCGGGAAAAAAGTTGAGAAAAATTTAGAATTTTTTTTTTTTTAAAGGGGTCCGTGCACACGGGTTGGATTAGGGGCGGAATATTTCCCACCGGGGTATTCTCACCACAATCCGGGCCCATACCCACGCTCAAGGCAGACGAGTTTTATACCTGAAGCTCCCCTCCGAACCCCCGGGCTTGGGGGCTGTTTTGGGGGGGGGCCATGCTTGCCTAAGCAAGCCTGCTCTGTCCCCTACGGGCTCCCGCCCGGGTTCGAGCGGAGCTTTAGGCATACGGGCAGGACGGGGCCCGTATTGCGGCAAGAATATCCAAGCATTTACCAAATTCCTAGTGTGCACAGCCCTAAAATCATGTTGGAAAACAAATAAATACACATAAACACTTACCTTCTGGGTTTGTTCCTTCTAGCTTCAGTTCATTGATATTTCTGAGGAAAAAATCTTCATCACTGCAAAATCAAAACTGTTTCCTGCAATTCGGGTTCCGATTCAAACCCCCGGTATGGATTGCAAAGTAGCCAGAAAAAATCCGAGGCTTTATCAAAATCTTCCCCATATTCCCACAAAATTCCATAATTCCTATATATTCCCTGCTGAAAAAAAGAAATAAATAAAAAAAAAGAAATAAAAACTGTTTTCGCCACCTTTTAAAATAGTGGGCGAATCATTTCCAGCTAAACTATTCATAACAATTCATACCTTTAGAGTCTTTAAACTCTAATTTTTCCCTCTGTTCTCTTTTTCTCTTCAGCTTTAACTGATATAAATTACTATCCAAATACTGTCTCCGCTAAACCTTAGAAAAAACCACCCTTTATTACATAAAATAAGGCCCAGAGTAAACAACATTTTGTTACATTACACAGTAATACAAGCAGGGGAAAAAACAAGGAAAAATTTAAAAAATTGACATTAAAATTAACTACATCTAAATGAACATCAGGGTAAATAAAAAAGAGTGAAAAAATTTTGCACAAATCTTTTTTAGCAACATTTTTTGGACAAAAGGACCCAAAATATAGTAGGGAGCAAAAAGCTCCCTTTATAGTTCTTGGTAAATTTTAAAAAAAACGCCAAATTTTTAACCAAAATTATTTATTCTCACAAAGTCTTTTTTCAACATAAATTTGAGGAAAAATCACCGAGTTTTAAGCCCAATTCTAAAAATGATCACAGAAAAGAAATAAAAAATGAAAGGAGTCAAAATGACTCCATCAGTAGTTCTAGTGTTAAAGAACTGGGTCCACTGTGCAAAATAAATAAAAGGTCCTCCACCTAGCATGTGCCATTTATAATACTGGTATCTTCTTAAGCGGTAGAGGGGTCTTTGGGCTCCCTAAGGGACCAGGGGCCTAGTACTACTGCCCCACCCCGCACCCCATTACTATGCCCCGAACAAACTTCCCTTCTTATTGATCACCATTGCACATTTGTACGCGTCGGTATTCAGTTTTCTGAGCCATTTTATTAAAGAAATAACAGAGTCTAGCTGCTACCAAATATAGCACTGTACCTTGGGAACATTTTTCACTATCCTTTAAACAATTAAGGTACCCTTGGGTTCACTGTACTTTTTTAACCCCTTAAAGACCACACCATTTTTATTTTTCTTTTCGTTTTCATTTTTTTTTATAATTTTTTTTACAGCCGTATGAAGGCTTGTTTGTTTTTTGCATTAGAAGTTGTATTTTTAGTAATACTATTGGATGCACCATATAATGGATGAGGAAGCCAAAATAAATTGTTTTTTGAATGAAATCAGAAAAAAAAATTGTAATTTGTATAGAGGAGCGTTGTTTTTACACAATATATCACATGCAAACTTTATTCTGAAGGTTCACAGGACATGGTGTTCTTGGTTTTCATTGGAATTTCTCAAAACAGAACAGTTTTCCTTTTTGCATCAATCCATTTTAAATTAGCTTTGGCCCAGAGAAGACAGTGACATTTCTGCATTGTGTTGATATATGGCTTCTTCTTTGCATAACAAAGCTTTAAGTTGCATTTGTGAATTGTACGGCACACTGTGTTCACAGACAATGATTTCTGGAAATATTTTTGTAATGTGCATGATTTATTCATGCCTGTTTTTGATACATTGCTACCTGAAGACCCATAGATCAAGAGCATCCAAAATTGACTGTCGGCCTTGCCCTTTGTGCATGTGGATTTTTCCAGATTCTCAGAATTTTTATATTTTTTTACTGTAGGGTGAGTATTTTATACTGGTGAGTTATTTAATATCTTTGCAATTTTATGTTAAAAAACAGTGTGTCAAAAATTTTAGATGCAGTTTTCCACAGCTTAACATACTTCCAACCATTTTTTTCAATTGGGATGTCACTGGTCAGCAGCTATTAAGGGAGCTGCCAGCAGCCAGTCTTGAAGATTTACATGTCTAAGTGCATTTATCCTGGAATAACATTCCTCAACCTTTAACCCCTCAGCGACACAATGGGTTACATGTATGAAAACTGTTTAGGTCTAAAAGTCACTGTTTTTGCCCATAGTAACCTATGGGCAAAAAAGTAAGTTTTAGACCTAAACAGGTTCATGCATGTGGCCCAGTGTGTCACGATCTGCCTGACATTGGGCTCAGTTAATTCCTTTGACCCTGGGAGCTGTTCTGCATTGATATCAGTAATGTGTGTATAGCTCTTTAAGAGGTTCTGTTTCTTCCCAGCCTCAGCCTGGGTTTTGTATGGAGCCTTTATGGTTAATCTCCTGAGCCAATCCCTGGCTGGGGCAGGATATTTATACCCTTCTGGCTGCTTTGCCTGAGATTTTTCTGGACATGCTGGTTTCTGCCCTGCTGTCTGTTTAACCCCTTACCGACCTATGACGTATGAGTACGTCATAGCGCCGGCAAGTGGCGCGATCCCGCTTCACAGCCGCCGGGTGTTAGCGGCTAATTGCGCTGTTTAACCCATCAGGCGCCGCGGCAAAGATGGCCACGGCGTCTGAATGACTGAAAAGCGGTGCCGCACACCGTTTTTCAGCCTGATCGGGACATCAGCGATAAGATCGCTGAGTCCCGACGGGCTAACATGGCAGCGCAGAGCCTTGTGAAGGCTCTGATTGCTGCCATGTTCCTGTTTGCCCCACTTCCGTCCGCAGACAGGAAGTGGGGAAACCGCCATCTTTGTACACCCTAATGCATTGCCTATGCAATGCATTAGGCTGTATTAACGATCGCGCCCCCTAGTGGTCAAGCACCATAGGGGGACTAAATGTTAAAGTAAAAAAAAAGAATAAATACAGTTTTAAAGTACAAAAAAAAAGTATTAAAAGTTCAAATCACCCCCCTTTCCCCATTTTACAAATAAAAACAATAAAATAATAAAAAAGTTACACAAATTTGGTATAAAATATAATATAATTTATCCCGTACGCTGAACACCATAGAAGAAAAAAAATTCCAAACGCCAAAATTGTGTTTTTTTGGTCATTTCACATCACATAAAAATTGGAATAAAAGTAATCAAAAAAGTTGCATCCATTTCAAAGTGCTAGCATTAAAAAGTACACATCTGCATGCAAAAAATGCCGTCTCACTGACATCCGTAGGTGTTAGTACAAAAAAGTTATTAGTCGCACAAAATGGTGCCGCAGCGCAAATTTAAAGAATAGAAAATTTTTGGAAATTTTTTACGGTACCAAAACTTAACAGAAACCCTACATTTTTTGTATTGCCGGATGCGTAACAAGCTGTAGAATACAGATAACATATCATTTTTACAGAACAATAAACTCTGTAAAAACAAACCTCCCGCAAACATGGCGCAAGTAAGTTTTTTTCACATTTTGCCCCACTTAGAATTTTTTTGCCGTTCCCTAGTATACTCTATAGTAATATAAATAACACCATTAGAAATAACACCAACTAGTCCCGCAAAATAAAAGCCCTCATATGTCTATGTAGGTGAAAAAATAAAAAAGTTATGGCTTTCAGAAGGCAAAGAACAAAAAAATTTAGAGCCATATTACTATGACCGTCCGTCAGGAAGGGGTTAAGGATTCCTGTTTGTTCTCTGGCCACCTATCCATGTTATGTCCACGGACCTGTTTATTCTGGCTGAATGTTTTTAGGTGACAGCGGAGGCTTTTAAGATGGTTCCTGGCCTAAGCAGGGAACTCCCAGAGGTTCCCAAAAAATTTTCTGACAATACTGTGCCCACTGCCACGTCTGCTGACGATTCTGTGCCTGCTTCCATGTCCGCCTGTCCGATCTCCAGTGCTATGTCCGCCTGTCTAGTTTCCAGTGCTATGTCCACCTGTCTGGTCTCCAGTACCACGTTTGCCTGTCTGGTCTCCAGTACCACGTCCACCTGTCTGGACTCCAGTGCTATGTCCGCCTGTCCAGTCTCCAATGCTATGTCCGCCTATCCAGTCTCCAGTGCTATGTCCGCCTGTCCGGTCTCAAGTACCATGTCCACCTGTCTGGACTCCAGTGCCATGTCCACCAACGATACGGATTCCACAATACATGTTGAGGGTCAAGAGGCCCCTAATGAAAGGGGGGTACTGTTACGATCCGCCTGGCATTGGGATAATTTAACTACTTTGACCCAGGGAACTGTTCTGTATTGCTGTCAGTAATGTGTGTATGGTGCTTTAAGAGGTTCTGTTTCTTCCCAGCCTCAGCCAGGGTTTTGTATGGAGCCTTTATGGTTAATCTCCTGGGCCAATTCCTGGCTGGGGCAGGATATTTATACCCTCCTGCTTCCTATTGTTTTGCCTAAGATTTTTCTGGACATGCTGGTTCCTGCCCTATGGTCTGCTTATGGATTCCTGTTTGTTCTCTGGCTACCTGGAATTCTGTTTGTTTGAATTTGTCTGATATCTGTTTTGTTTTTTCGCTTCCTGGACTCTCTGTTTTGCTGCTCATGTCCTCAAGGATCCACCCCCTGTTTATTACATTTTTCTCTATTGGATGAGTTGTGTTTTTTTTTACGTTTTTTATTTTTTCCACAATAAAGTCCATTTTTGACACAAACCTGACACAGCGCCACACACTGTTCCTCATGCTGATCGGCACCCCTGCAGCGAAATCTCAGGGTGGCGATCCATTAATATGGTGGCTTGAAGCCCTATGAAGGCTTCCATAGCTGCTATGTATTCATTTCTGTAAAAAATGTTTGAGTATAAACGTGAATTAAAAATATTTCATCCCACTTAGATTATTTTTCTGTTTCCTAGTACATTTTATGGAATGGTCAATGGCACCATTAAAAAATACATATTGTCCTGAAGAAAGCCCTCATTTCTATGTAAATGGAAAAATAAACAAGTTATGACTCTTGGAAGGTAGGGAGAAAAAAAATAAAGAGTCATATTATTATGATCAGCTGTGAGGAATGGGTTAATAACCTAATTTATAGCATGCCAAAGCATGTAAGTGCAGGGATAAATCCAGATATTTTGAATATATAGTAATTTGAATATGCAGTTTCCATTCTTCATCATTTCATTAGAATGTCAATCGATCCTGTTATTTCCATAATTTTAAGACCTTTCCTCTTTTGTGGTACAATTTTCGTGTTAAGGAGTATAACGGCTTGTAACATGACTAGGGTTATCAGCCAGACAGACAAAAACTCTGTAGACAGCACTGTTCATAAGTTGTTGCTTCTGGATCTCCACAAGAAGAAGTTGAGCTATAAAAAAACAAGGTTTACAAGGTACAGCACAACAACAATTTTCTTCTCAAAGGTGAATTAAGGTAAATACTGTAGAATAGTTATCATCAGGGACTGATTGGAGTGTTATTAAAACCAATTCTATAATTACTGGAACATGTAAGATAAAACACTGGAAAGAAAACAGTTGTCCACATAGAAAACTTACCATCCTGTGGCTATTTGGAAACATTTCAAAGAACTTATAAAGCTCGGGAAGAAAATATTGAGATCATTACTATGGCCTTTGGAGAGACAAAACTGAAATTCAATTAAACCGTACACAGTTGTTGCTGTAAGGAAAAAATTTTGATATTGGCAATATAACTGGAATACCATAGACCAACTGTTCTAGCCACGAGAAAAAAATGCTGTAAACGGTGCTGCTCAAAATATTAGGCCAAAATGTAAATATAAATTTCTCAGAATTTGTTTAGAACCTTTAGCAGTTTATTAGCACTTTGTAAAAATCGTGATTCCTGGGACTGCTGGTTTATTATTGACAGCCCTGGGTCTAACAAAGCCATCCAGCGCTGTCCAGCAGTATTCCCTCCTGAGAAATATCTTTTCTGACATGTAATGTAATGTAATATAAAACGGTAAAAGTCCCCCTAAGGGGATGTTCACAAGATAATACATTTAATGCTGAATCTGTGACAGAAATCCAAGGTGAAACCTTTGGATTACTGCTGTGGATAGTAGTGGCAGTTTACCCCACTGTTTCAGATGGGGATTAGCCCCATTTTCAGTGCTGTCCTAACACATAGGGGGTACTTGGCAGTTCCTTAAAAGTTCTGTACTAATCTATGCATAGACCACAATTTAACACTAAGAGCCACATGTATGAACCTGTTTAGGCCTAAAATTCACTTTTTTACCCAAAGGTTACTATGGACAAAAGAGTGAGTTTTAGACCTAAATAGTTTCATACATGTGACTCTAATTTTCTGATCTTCCAGCTCAACATTTAATCCTCCTGCAAACTTAGTAAAAGGCTAAAATTTACAATTTAGAATGTTTATCCGCGTCAACATTCTTGTGAGTGGTTATTCAGGCAGTGCCCGTTCACCCCTTCATCCAGGGACCCATAATGTTGTTAAAGGGGTTATCCACCTAGATTAAAAGTTATTAAAAACTTCCAGGGCCCCAAGTAAAATTAAAAAAAAAAAAACTATACTCACCTTCCCTCGGTCTCTGGGTTCCATCTCTTTGTTGACACTGCTTTACTTCTAAACAGGGACAGCAGCTTTTTTAATTTTACTGGACACCTGAACCCTTTACGTAACTTTTTACCCAGATGTACAACGGCTTTAAGATGGTCTTTTTCAATGGGTCTTGGCTACACAACATGGATTCTGAAGTCATTCTGCATCAAAGAAGTCACTTTTTTTTATATTGACAAAAATGTGAACAAGATTCTATCTGACCACATGACAAGTCCACATGACAAGAAACTACTTGTGAACATACTCATATGAGCATAAGGCTAGAATAACACATTACAATAATAAAAAAAAAAATATTTACCCAAACAAAATATGTGTATATATCTACAGTAGGCATAATATATATATATATATATATTATAATAAAATATAATATATTATATATATATATATTATATATAGAGAGAGAGAGAGAGAGAGAGAGAAGAGAAGAGAGAGAGAGAGAGAGATACATGTATATATAGATATATACAGTATATATATACATTATGCAAAATGTGTATATGTACAGTGAGAAAGTTTACATACACTATATAAAAGGACACGTGCGTGGTTTTCTCACTACCTGACATGAAATCAGAATAAACCTTTTAAGTCAGTTAGGATTACCAAAATTATTTATAGTTGCCAAATGCCAGATGAGAGAGAGAATTTTTTAAGGCATATTTATAACTTTCTGCAAAGTCAAAAGTTTACATACACTAAGATTGTCATGTCCGTGAAAGCTTCTGATTTATTGGCAACATCTGAGTTAATTAGAGACACACCTGTGAATGTATTTTTAATACACACCAAAAACACACTGCTTCTATGTGTAACATCATAGGAAAGTCTAAAGAAATAAGCCAAGATATTAGGAATAGAATTGTGGACTTGCACAAGTCTGGTTTATCCTTGGGTGCAATTTCCAGATACCTGAAGGTGCCTTGTTCATCTGTACAAACAATTATATGCAAGTACAAACAAGATGGGAATGTCCAGCCATCATAACACGCAGGAAGAAGACGGGTTCTGTGTCTCAGAGATGAATGTGCTTTTGTCCAACATGTGCATATCAACCCAAGAACAAACGCAAAATACCTTGAGAAGATGCTGGTGGAAGCTGGTCAGATTGTGTCATTATCCACAGTGAAACGAGTACTGTATCAACATGGGCTGAAAGGCCACTGCCAAGAAGAAGCCATTACTTGAAAAGAAAGATATAAAAGCTAGATTAGTGTTTGCAAATACAGACAGGAACAAAGACCTACATTTTTGGAGACATGTCCTGTGGTCTGACAAAACTAATATTGAACTGTTTGGCCATAATTACCATTGTTACGTTTGGGGAAAAAAGGGAGAAGCTTGGGAGCCTAAGAACACCATCCCAACTGTGAAACACGGGGGTGGATGCATCATGTTGTGGGGTTGTTTTGCTGCATGAGGGACTGGTGCACTTCACAAAATAGATGGCGTCATGAGAAAAGAAGATTATGTGGCAATACTGAAGAAACATTTCAAGACATCAGCCAGGGAGTTAAAGCTTGGACGGAAATGGGTCTTCCAAATGGACAATGACCTGAAACATACTGCCAAACTGGTTATAAAGTGGCTTAAGGATAATCAAGTCAATGTTTTGGGGTGTCCATCACAAAGCCCTGATCTCAGTCCTGAAAAAAAGGTGCGAGCAATGCCACCTACAAACATGGGTCAGTCACACCAGTTCTGTCAGGAGGAATGGGCCAACATTTCTATCAACTATTGTGAGAAGCTTGTGGAAGGATATCCAAATCGTTTGACCCAAGTCATACAGTTTAAGGGCAATGGTACCAAATACTAATGAAATGTATGTAAACTTTTGACTTTGCAGAAAGTAATAAAAATGCCTTAAAAATTCTCTCTCTCTCTCATTATTCTGGCATTTGGCAAATATAAATAATTTTGGTAATCCTAATTGACCTTAAAATGGGTAAGGTTTATTCTGATTTCATGTCAGATAGTGAGAAAAACATGCATATGTGTCTTTTTATATAGTGTATGTAAACTTCTGGTTTCGACTGTATATTAATGTATAACAACATACAGATTTGGTATCATACTCCTATCTATACTCATATGAATCCATTTATTAAAATTATGTCATTTATGAAGCTGCACAGTGAAGACTGCAAAAAAAGATGGCATAGTTCTTTTTTTATTTGCCATTACAAACTACACAGAAGAGTTCAACCCAGAAAGCAGTATGGTTTTCTGATAATGACTCACTAAGGTCCTGGTAGGTTGTCACAGGTATCTGGAGCCATGCTGACTGCACCCCATAGATGCTGGAGGGTGCATGGGGGAGGATCCAAAAAGAAAACATGATGAGGCAGTCCCAATGTTGCTCATTTGGGTTCAGATCTGGGACATTAGGGGATCAGGGTAGTACTCGTAAGTCTTGGTCATGCTCTTCCAACCAATGTCAGACATTTCTAGATGGCTGACATATCATTTTCTTACTGGGAAATCTCATCCTCTCTCCCATCCTCTCTCCAGGGAAGACAATCAGCACGTATGGGTTTACATGATCTGCAAGAGAGAATACCATGAAAACATTTCTCAGACTACAATGCTGCTACCACCACCTTGTGTTCTTCCAGCAATGGTTGCAGGTTGATTATTCCCTGATGTTTCTCATCTGACACTGAAGCTATAAATGTGTAGCTTCATACGGTTGTAGTATGAGACACGCCCCCCAATCTCAGGCGCATTACAAAGTGCTGTGGGTGCTTTGTAATGCGTTTGATACTGGAGTATGCCGTTTAAAAATATAGCAAACAGTGCAGCCCTTTCATACATGTCCCCCACAGTGTCTGAATAATACCACCACACCATGACCACATATTACCACCACATAGTGAATGAATAATACCACCACACCACGACCACATATCACCCTCAAATAGTGACTGGATCATACCACAACACTCTGACTACATATCACCCTCACATAGTAACTGAATAATACCACCACACCATGACCACATATCACCACCACATAATGACTGAATCATATCTCCACACCATGACCACATATCACCACTATATAGAGACTGAATAATACCGCAACACCATTACTGAATACAAACCATTATGCTTTGCATACATATAAGTGATTACAGTTCAGGTACATTTAGTAACTCACAGGTGACGTTTCTCCCATAAGTTTTTCACGTTCCCTTTTCTTCTCTAGTTCACACCTTCATGCTGAATTCTCCCAGCCAACACTCGTCCATGCAGATTTGGACACAAATATCTTAGAATCCTCACTTTTCCAGCAACTCCTTACTTAAAGGTATGTAAGTTCCCTCAGTTAGGTAGCTCTATAGGTCCCCTCAGTTAGAGAGGTGTATAAGTCCTCTCAGATAGGAAGCTATATAGGTCCCCTTAGTTAGGCAGACATCTATAAGTCCCCTCAGTAAGGCAGGTATATATAGGTTGCATCAGTTAGGCAGGTACATACAGGTCTCCTCAGTTAGACAGGTATAGGTCCCCTCAGTTAAGCAAGAATATGTAGTACCCTTCAGTTAGGCAAGTATATATATGGTCCCCTCAGTTAGACAGTTATATAGATGGTCCCCTCAGTTAGGCAGGTATATATAGGCCCTATCAAGCAGGTATATATGGGCCCATCAGTTAGGCAGATATATATAACTGCCCCTTAGTTAGTCAGGTATATTTATGGGCCCCTCAGTTAGTCAGCTGTGTATGTATGTATATATATATATATATATATATATATATATATATATATATATTATAAAATTATTATATAAGTGTGTGTGTCCCTTGGTTAGTCAGGTATACAGTGGGAAAAAAAGTATTTAGTCAGCCACTAGTTGTGCAAGTTCTCCCAGTTAAAAAGATAAGCGAGGCCTGTAATTAACATTATAGGAAGATCTCATAAGAGAGACAAAATTAGGTGGAAAATAAGTATTTGGTAAATAACAAAAGTTCATCTCAATACTTTGTTATATGTCCTTTGTTGGCAATGACAGGTCAAACGTTTTCCGTAAGTCTTGGCACACACTGTTGCTGGTATGTTGGCACATTCCTCCATACAAATCTCCTCTAGAGCAGTGATGTTTTGCGGCTGTCTCTTGGCAACACGGACTTTCAACTTCCTCCAGGTTTTCTATGGGGTTGAGATCTGGAGACTGGCTAGGCCACTCCAGTACCTTGAATTGCTTCTTACGAAGCCACTCTTTCATTGCCCTGGCAGTGTGCTTGGGATCATTGTCATGCTGAAAGATCCAACCACGTTTCATCTTCAATGACCATGCTGATGAAAGGATGTTTGCACTCAAAATCTCACGATACATGGCCCCATTCACTCTTTCATGTACACGGATCAGTTGTCCTGGTCCCTTTGCAGAGCAACAGCCCCAAAGCATGATGTTTCCACCCCCATGCTTCACAGTAGGTATGGTGTTATTTGGATACAACTCAGCATTTTATCTCCTCCAAACACAACAAGTTGTGTTTCTACCAAACAGTTCTACTTTGGTTTCATCTGACCATATGACATTCTTCCAATACTCTTCTGGATCATCCAAATGCTCCCCAGTAAACATCTGATGGGCCCAGATATGTACTGGCTTAAGCAGGGGGACACGTCTGACACTGAAGGATCCGAGTTTCTGGTGTCGTATTGTGTTATTGATGGTAGCCTTTGATACGTTGGTCCCAGCTCTCTGCAGGTCATTCACTAGGTCCCCCCCCCGCGTGGTTCTGGGATTTTTGCTTACCGTTCTTGTGATCATTTTGACCCCACGGGGTGAGTTCTTGCATGGAGCCCCAGATTGAAGGAGATTATCAGTGGTCTTGTATGTCTTACATTTTCTAATTATTGCTCCCACAGTTGATTTCTTCACACCAAGCTGCTTGCTTATTGCAGATTCAGTCTTCCCAGCCTGGTGCGGGGTTACAATCTTGTTTCTGGTGTCCTTCGACAGCTCTTTCGTCTTCACCATTGTGGAGTTTGGAGTTTGACTGTTTAAGGTTGTGGACAGGTGTATTTTATACGGATAACAAGTTTAAACAGTTGCCATTACTACAGGTAATGATTAGAGGACAGAGGAGCCTCTTAAAGAAGAAGTTACAGGTCTGTGAGAGCCAGAAATCTTGCTTGTTTGAGGGTGACCAAATATTTATTTTCCACCATAACGTGCAAATTAATTCTTTCCAAATCAGACAATGTGATTTTCGGGATTTGTTTTCTCATTTTGTCTCTCATAGTTGAGGTCTACCTATGGTGTCAATTACTCTCTCATCTTTTTAAGTGGGAGAACTTGCACAATTGGTGGCCGACTAAATACTTTTTTCCCCACTGTATGTGGGCCCCTCACTTAGGCAGGTAAATATATATGGGCCCCTCAGGCAGGTAAATATATATGGGCCCCTCAGGCAGGTATATATATATGGGGCCCTCAGTCAGGCAGTTATATATAAGGCAATAAAAATAATAACATTAATACTCATCTTACCTCCTTTCCCAGCCAAGCGGCGTCCTCTTCTGCCTGACTATGACGTCATCACACCGCCAGCGCCGGGACGCTCCTCTGGCAGCTCCTTAGCTTCACAGCCTTTGCAGAGTGACAGCTGTGCGGCCCAAGAGAAGCAGCGGCGCGATGAGCGGGCTCCTCTGTGTTGGAACTGGGGCCAACCAGGGGATCCTCAGGGCCCCATTGATAATGATGCAAGCAATAGCCGGGGGAACTAGATGCTTTTTCTGTATGGGGCCCTGACATCCCTCGTGGCAACCCTGGTTTCTAACAAGCCAATGGTCTGCCAAAGTTGCTGCACCATGCACTATCCTCACCAATACTGGGAAATTATTTCTTCAATTGTAGAAGGCTATTTTTACTCATTTCCATAGTGTGAAACATTCAGAAATTAGTATTCACCTTCTCTTTCTAGGACATTAAGAAGGCACGTATGAAGGTGTTTAGTATGGTGCCACAATAGTCTTGAGTGGCCCGCACTTCCCACAAAAAACATGAAAGCAGATGTCTTCAGATGTGAGGAATATTCAACCTTTAGTTTGTACTCTAAAGACAAACCAATAATACTAATTACACTAGTAGAGCCTAATAAGCTAATTGGAATTCTTTCACAAATGGAGAAATCTTCAGAATGATAACAAGAATTTTTAAATATAGAACACTTAGAAGAAATGACCAGCTAGATAAGATGGAGCCATTGAAGCACTATACATATCCGCTAACTGAATCCCCACTCTATATTTTTGAAGCACTGGGGGTAACAAAAAGGGCTAACAGATTGCATATGGCTGACAATGTGTTTGCTGGTTTTACTAACATATGGTGTGAGAAAAAGGGGCCAACAAAATACAGCTTGCAAACCTTTACACAAATAAAACCAAACACGGAAATTAAGGACATTGAAAATTGTAGGAATAACAAAATGGTTTTTTTTTATATTTAAAAAAATCAGAACAAACCTAAAAAAAATTATTTAATTGGCTACCCAAATTTTAAACAAAATCTACCCACGGGCTTATTTAGGGGTAAAAAGGGGTTTAAGTAATCCACACCTTCCAAAAAAAAGGGAAAATTTTAAAAATACATTGAAAAAGTTTTAAATACATAAAAAACCTAAACTTTTTTCCCCCCAAAAAAATTTAAAGGGGGAACACTCAAACAAAAACACAGTGAAACCCCCAAGTCAGTCACTTTTTCCCGGGAAACCCAAAACCTTTTCCCATTTTTATGAAAACCACACTAAGGGTAATTTTTTCACACGGGAAAATTTTATCACACTTTTTTTTGGGTCGATTTTGGGGGCTCTTTAAAATCAGTTCGGCCCTTAAAAATTTACAGAAAACCCAATAGTTCTCTTTTAAAATTTGAAAGTCCCCGCCGCGGGAATAAGTTACTTTATCAATTACTCTTCCCAGTGAATAAGTGCCGGGAAAAAAAAATCCCAAATATAAAACCCCCACCCCTCCCCTCCCCTCCACCTCAGGAGAATGCCGGGAATTAAAGGGGAAAAAACTCCCAAATCCCCCCCCGGGCAAAATTGCGGCCCCTTTTACAGAAAAACGCACCGCAATTAGGGCCGTTGGAAAAAACAAGCCGGGATTGGAATAAATTTCCCTCCAGCTGTTTTAAAAAAGGAACGGGAAAACCCAAATAGAAATAAATAGGAAAATTACAAAAAAAACCCCTAAAAAGGGAGGGGTTAAACAGGGAAAAAAACCACAGAAAAAATTTTCCTGTTCTCTTTCCCTTTTTGGGGCGTTTTTTTGATTACTTTTGTATTTTTTTTTTTTTTTTTTAAGTAAATGAAATTTTAATTTTCCCCGGGCCCAAAAACCAAAAGGACTTTTCCATAGTCTTTTTTCAACAAAAATTTATCCACTGTCCCCATAGTTTCAGGGTCGGGCGGGCCCAAAAAAAGGGAGGCCTAGGGTATTTTCCCACAAAAGGGCGTGTTGGGCCCTTTTGTGAACATACGAATTTTGTATGGGGGTTTTTTGGGCCCCATCTGGGATGGACCCAAACACACATCTAACTTGAGCGTGTGATTTTTAAAATGCATGCAAGGGTTGGGAATCCATGAAGGGTTCCAACGACACCCAACTTTTAGAAATTCAATTTTTCGGACCCAAAAACGCGAACCCCAAAACGTTTTTTCCGGATTAAAAAAAGCTGTTGAAAATACCCCCTGGGCCCTTCCTTTCACCCACCCCAACCCTAGTCCCCACTGACCTTTTCCCCTAAAACACGGGGAAAAGCTAAAGCAAAAAATCTTTAAACCCCTTTTTCTGTGTTTTTAACCCACTAAAAACCCAAAGGGGCCCTATTTTTTTTTGCTTTGTTCCGTGACTTTTTAAAATTTGGGTGTCCTTTCTTTCGTACCATAGTAAAAAAATTTGGGAAAAACCACAAAAAAAATTTTCAAAGGGTTGGGTAAAAAATTTTTGTAAAAAAAAACATACTTGGCAATGTTTGGGGGTTTTTTTGCTTCTTCGGGGTTAAAAATTTTCCCATCAAAAAAAAAGGGTATTATCTAAAATTCCAAGGTTGAAATGATTCAGTCTTACCAAAAAACGACTTTTTTAAAATTATCCTTTTTTTTACCATAAAAAAATTCAAAACTTTTTCCCAATTTTTCAAAAATTTTTAAAAGGCCGGCCCCTTTTTTTGGGAAAATACCTTTTTTTGAAATTAACACCAAACGGAAAAAAAAAAACCTTTTTTCTTTTTCACCCTGAAAAAAATCCCCCAAAAATTTTGCCCAATTTGGAACAATTGGACTTTTTGATTAAAATTTTAATTTCCAAAAAATTTGATTACTTTTAATTTTTAAACAAAAACCCCAAAAAAAATTTTTTTTTTAATCCGGGCCCCCAATTACGAAAAAAAAATTTAGGGGCCCCGTTTTTTAAATCCCCAAATTTTCAAAATGGAAGGTTTTTTTAAAAAATTGGTTTTCGGTTTTTTTCCGCCACCCCCCCCTGTTTTAAAATTTTAAAAAAGGGTTTTTTTAAAAAAACCCCCAAATAACAAATTAATATTGCGCCCTTTTCGGCGGGGGTTCCTTTTTTTTAATTTTTTTTGGGCAACGGGGCCAATAATTAAAAAATTTTAAGACAGGTGGGGGATGTTTTGTGCGGACGTAAAGATTTGGATGTGTAGGGGTTGGGGAATTGGGCGGAAAAATCACATAACCCTTTCGGTTTTAAAAAAAAGAACACCCCTTCCTTTTCCCGGCCCCCTCAGTCCCCCCAAAGGGGTTTTCAAAAACCAACTTGGGAAAACTTTCCCTTTTCCCCCCTTTTCCCATGTCCCCCAAAAAACAACTCGGGCAAAAATCAACTTTTTTTTTAAACCCAAAGAAACCCCCTACTTATTAGTTTTGTTTAATTAAAATTAAATTTTGAGGTAGGCGTTTTTTAAAGAATTTTAAAAAGGGGGGGGTCGGGGGGTTGGGGGGTCGTAAAAAATTAAAAAACCGTTAAAAGCCCCCAAAATTGTGTAGACTTTTAAACTGCAAATTTTTTCCTTTTTAAACCCCATTTTTGCTATTGAAAAGATTTCCGGGGATTTTGGGGCCAGTGTGAACTTTTAATGGGATACAAAAAATTTAAAAACTTTTTAACGGGCAGGCCCTTTTTTGTTGGGTTTTGCAAAATTTCCCCAAATTTATATTATCAGAAATTAAACCTTTCGGGATAGGTGTTCTTTTTTCAATTTTTGCCCTTTCCCCCAAAAAACCTTTTTTTTGTTTAAATCCCCCTTTCCTTTAAAATTAAACCCCGCAATCTTGAAGTCAAAAAGGGTTATAGTCCCCAAAAAATATCTTGAATCATAAAAAATCTAAAACAGATAGGGTTTTTTTTTTTTTTTTGAAAATTTTTTTTTTTCGCCACCCGTTTTGTTCTTTGAGAAGCTTGCACTTATTTCTTATACAGGCACTTTATAGTCCCCAAGGTAAATTTGAAAGGGGCCAAAAATCCCTTTTGTACCCAATCCGAATCTAAAACCCAAAAGCGTGTTTTTTGATTTTGGCGCTTGAAACTTTTGTTAAATTCCGAAAGGGCACAAAATACCCTTAAACAAAATTTTTAAAAATTCCCCCCAACAGGTAATTTGAAAGGTCCCCAAAAAACCCCCTTGTATCATTCCAACAAAACCCGATACGTTTTTTTTTTGACTTAGTCTTTTAACGCCCACCATTTGATCATTTCGATAGCGTCACTTAAAATCTTATCCCAAAGCAATTTTTAAGTCACCACAGGGAATTAAAAAATTCCCAAAAATACCTTGAAACCCAACCGAATCTAAAAACAGAAAACTTTTTTTTTTTTTGAACTTTGGGGGCGCACCGGAACTTTTTTCATTCAGATAGCGTGCCCCTTAATATTTAAACAGCAATTTTTTTTATTCACCACAGGGAATTGAAAGGTCCCAAAAAATCCCCTTGTATCATCCGAATCTAAAAACAATACTTTTTTTTGGGACTTTGGCGCACGTGCCTTTTTTCATTCAAAAATTAGGGGCCCCTTTTTTATCTTATACAGCTTTTTTAATATTCACCAACGGGTGAATTAAAAAGGTCCCCAAAAAATACCTTTTTATAATCCAAACTATAACAATTACGTGTTTTTTTGTTTTTGGGGGCCCCCACTGCAGCTTTTTGTTCATTCCAATACGTCATTTAAAAATTTTAAATACAGCAATTTTATAGCCAACCACGGGTTAATTTTGAAAAGGTGAAAAAAATACCTTGGGTCACCCCGAATTTTAACAGATACGTTTTTTTTTAAAATTTTTGGCGCACTGCAGCTCTGTTCATTCAAAAACGTCACTTATATTTTTATACACAATTTTAAAGTCACCAAAAGGTTTTGAATTGAAAGGGGCCAAAATAACTTGATCTTTCAAATTTTCTAAAACAAAAACGTGTTTTTTTTTATTTTTGGCGCACTGAAATTTTGGGGTTCATTCAGTTTACTGCACCTTAAATTTTAAATACGCAATTTAATAGTCACCAACGGGTTAATTAAAAAGGTAACCAAAAACAACTTTTATTTTTAAACAAAACTTTAACAAAAAACTTGTTTTTTGGGCATTTTTTTGCCCAGTCCAATTTGAAAAATTTTGAATCCAGAAATTTTTGGGTTTTGGGATTAAAAGGGATTTGTAAACCCGTTGAATTTCCCCGCCCTTTAAAAATTTGACTTCCCCAAAACAAAACCATACCTTTTTCAAATTTTTGTTTTTTCTTAACATGGAGAGCGAAATTTCAGGGGTAACCCGGGCAAAGAGGGGTTTTCCAAGGCAAAGGTGTTGGGTTACCAAGAAAAGGGTGCTCCCCCCCCAGGCTCCAACAACACCCAGGGCCCCTGAATCTTCGGTTGCGGGACCGCCAAGGCCTTAAAATCGGGGGTAAATTCCCCTTGTGAATCTCAGTAAATGAACAGGCTTTCGCCAATCTGCCCTTTCCCAGGGTTAATGCAACCTGCAGCCAGCAGTCTTTACCTCCTCGTCCTCCCCAATTCCCTACCACAAAATTACAAAAACACCCATCACGTCACCCCTCCAACTTTAAAGGCAAGGAAACCCAAAAAGGGAAACTGCGTTACCCACCACTGTGGATAATCCATTTTTTTTAAGACCCCTTTGATGCCCAAAATGGCTTTTTGGTTTCAAAAGGGGCATTTTAAAAAAATCAAGGGGGATTTTTTAGTCTGCTCTGACCCCCATTTTCCGGGATGGCCATCAAGGAGGAAAAGGGAAAACCCTTTTTTAAATGGGCCCAAAAAACCCCCCGGGGGGTTAATGCAACGCCTTTGCAGTGCCCCTTTTGCTTGTAGCCCCGCAGCTTTTTAAACCAAAATGTCAGGACGACCAATTCACCTGTTTGGGAAAAGATGATAAATGACATTCCCGGATCCATCCGGGGTCTTTTTTTCCGCAAAATTTTTCCTTGGGTTACCCCCTTTAAAACAGTGGACGGGGGAGGGAAGACGGGGGGTTAAGTGCCCAAAACGGGCCCCCCCCCCCACAAAAGGGGGAGAGGGCGGGGCCCGGCCAAAAAGTCCCCTGTTTATGAATTCCGCCAGCCAGGGTCGGCGAAAACCCACCCCGCTCCACACAAATTTTCGCCTTTCAAAAAGGGTTTCCAGGACCTCTCCAAGCCGGGGGCCCTTTCCTTTTAAAAGAAAACCCCTTTCTAATTAAACCCAGCGATGTCAATGCCGTTTTTTTTGCCGTAAACGCAAAAGGGTAGAGGCAAAACCTTAGGGGTTTAAACCCCAAAACCAACATGTCTAGTCACATGAAAAGGCGAATGAAAAGATTTTAAAATGGGGGAAAAACATTTGGGCCAAAAAAAGGCCAGACCCGGACGCCGGGCCCCAACCACAGCACACCCCCTTGTCCCCCCCCTCCCCCCCCCGCCCCCTCCTCCTCCGCCACCAACCAAGCTTTCCCCTCACGGGCCCATGTTTCCCTTCAGAGCCCAACCCCGGATCAGCCCCCCTTTTCCAGCCCCCAAAACCGGGGCCCGCCGTTACCACCACCCCACCAGAGCCCCCAAAACCAAAACCCCCCGTCTCCCCTCCCCCCAGTTTAAAACGACCGGAAAATTTTCCGAAAACAGGCCCCAGTCTGGGCCCCAGCCTTCTGCAAACCGGGTTTGGAGCGGGAAAAAAAACACTTTTAAAAACCCAAACCCACCACCCCAAACCAAAAATTTCCTAAAATGTAAACCGCCAGCTTTTGGCCTGGGGAAAATTTTTTTTTTTTTTTTTCCCTTTCGGGTCCACAGATGGGTTCCGCCACGTAAAAGGCCCCCCCTGCCCCCATAAAAGATCCCCAACAGGCCATTTTTTTTTGCCAAAAAAAAGAGCCCCCCCTTTGGGGCCCCTGGCCTGTCATCTAAAATTTTAAAAGGGGCGTTGTCTCACCCGGGGTGCCCGGGAAAATTCCTTTCAAAACCACCCGCAAAATGGACTATAAGCCGGAAAAGGGCCCGCGTAAAACCCTTTTTGGAAAAAGCTCACGGGGTTGAGTGGGGTGGATATCTTCCCCCCCCGGGGGTGACGGGGCTCTCAGTTTGGGGAAAAAAAACGCCCCTTTAAAAAACGGGGAGGGATCTGCAGGCTTTTTTCCCCCAAAAGGCCCTTTGGGGTTGGCACCCACGGCCCAGAAAAACCCCCAACCCCTTTTTTTGAAATTTAATTAATCTTTTCCTTGGGGCCCGGGCCCAAAAAAACACGGGGTCGGGGAGCTGTGGAGGGCTCTCCGAAAACGAGCCCCGGAAACGAAGGTTTGGTTGCCCAAGAACCTTGTGCCAGGCAATGGGGGGTGTGCGAAAAACGGGCGAAATCTGCGGGCCCCCCCTTAAATGAAGGGTTAGGCTGGAGCACTTTCCCTTGCCTGGCCCCAATTCATGAACCCCCGTCGCCAGAAAATTTTTTCTAAAGGGGCAAAACCCGGGTCAGGCCCTGCCTCCCGAAAAAACTCGAGGCCCTTTTGCACTTCCCCTTTCCCGGGGGCAACCCTGCTTTCTTTCCACCCCTTTTGGCTGTGTTGCCGTCATTCCTCGGCCCCCCCCTTTTTAAACCCCGGCCCCTAAATTTTTTAAACCGGGGAAACCACGTTTAAATTTTTCCCACCCCCACCATCCCCCCAAGCGTTTGGGTGGCGCAAGCGCAATGTCCATTCCCGCAGTACAATAAACACTTTCCCCTTAAAAACCGGGGGGGGTTTCGGACCTGGGGGTTTTGGGTTTTACCACCGAAAAGTGGGGGCAGTTAAAAAGAGCTCGGGCACCACTTTTGGGCCATTTTGAAAAACGCCCCCCCAAATGGTCTTTGGGGGGGTTTACGAGGGGCCCTTGCCCAAGCTTTAGCATTGTGGTAAACTATTTCTGGAACATCTTTTGGATATTTTCTTTAAACATTCCAGTCCTGCCAGGGGTTAGGAGGAGGAAGGGGCCCACAGAAGGGGCGGAAAATAGGAACCCTTTCTTCCCCCCGTCAAAAATCCACGGGGCCCCCCAAGTTTCCCCAAATTTTTAATTCGGTTTTCATTTAAGCATTGGTTCGGGGTCCAGGGCTATTGCAAGGGGGGCCCCTCTAAAAGCTCTCAGGGTGCATCTCGGGGCAAGTCAGGGCAGTGTTTAAGCTTTTTGCCGGTAAAACGGGGAGGAGGAGGAAAGGTATTCCTAGACTTTCGATGAACGGCCGCCCCTTTTTTCCCTTTGGGAAAGAGGGGGGGCCGAATTTTAAAGGTTTAGGGGGAAAGGAAGGGGGAAAAGGGATGACTTTGCTGGGCCCCTCGCCCCCAGGCCGGGGGAAATAAAGGCCCCATTTTTCCCCACTTTTATTGCTTGGATCCCTCCTTTTTCCCTTTTCCAACATGTTTCCTCCATTAAGGCCATCAAAAAGAACAACTTTTTTATTTGGGGGGTGGGTTCCACCCACCGGGGTCCCCCCGGGTTACAAAAAAAAACCTCAGCTTTTTCCCTTTCCACCCCCCCAAAAAGAGTAAAATGAAGGAAAAAGGGGGGACCTTGCTGAAGATCAACGGAGACTTTCTGTTGCGTTTTTGCTTAAACCGTTTTTTTCAAATGCCCAAGGGGGTGGAAAAAACCCCAAAGCGACGTAAACCAGCATTTAGATCCCAAAGTAGCCGAAAGGCGGCAGCAGAAAGCAGACGGGGGTTTGGCAAAATCCAAAGGGGTGACCTCGGGCCCAATCTTTTTTTAACCACCTCACCAACGCACAATCAGGGCACACATACAAACACCCCGAGCCCAGCTTAAATCATGGGCAAACCTCTGCGTCCAAAACCGCCCTTTTTTTAAAATGTGTTCCGAGGACCCAATAGATTTTCCCGGGGTATCCAAAATGGCCCAAAAATCCCGACCCTGGTTTCCCCACCCCAAAAGAGGTTTTTGTCCCCCCCCGGGCAGCCAGCTTCTTATCTGAGCGGAACCTTCGGGCCCACCCCCGGAAGGGCAAAAAACAACAAACGCATCCGGTTTTTCCCCCACAGAAAATGTGGTTTCGTTTTGAAAAAAAATTTTCATCAAGATGAAACCCAGGCATAAAACCCCCTTTTGGTTGATGGGGGGGGCCCCCCCCAATTGCCGGGGTTTAAACCCCGATTATTTTCTCCCCCAACTTCACTTTCCCCTCCAACAAAAATTTTGTCCTCTTGAAAAACTTTTTTTAAAAAAATGATTCATTTCTTCCCAAAATTTTTTTAATTCTAAAATTCCCCAACATTTCTTTTCCCCGGGTTTTTTTAAAACCTGTGAGGGGGAAACGGGTAAAAAGACCCCAAAGGGTTTCGTGAAAAAACCCATATTCCCTTTACTCATTTCCCATCTTTAGAATTTTTTTCCGCATTGCCCAAAAGGTTTTTGGGGTCTTTTTTTCCTCACAAATTTTTTAATAGGGGTTTGAAAAAGATTTTTTTTTAAAAAATTTTTTTTGGTTGGCCCATGGTGCTTTTTTGAGAAACAGAAATTTTAATCGGGGGTCCTTTGGGGAACCCAAAAAAGGGTGGCTTTTAAAAGAAACCCAATTCCCCCTCACAATTTTTAAACATGGGCTGAGAAGTCATATTTAAAAAATTTTTTTTGGGGTCATTTTACTGTAGATACGGGCAAAAAATAAAGGGCCCCTTTTGGAACAAAATTTGGGGCTTTTTAAGTGGCATTTTCCCCCCCAACAAATTTTTAAAACAGTCTGGAATCATTTTTAAAATTTTTTTTTGGGTCATGTTTGTTTTAAAATGCAGCAAAAACTAAAGGTCCAAATTTCAAAAAAAAAATTTTTGTTTCTTAATACCATTTTTTCTTCAAAAATTGTAAAAAGTGGCTCTTTGGGCCCTTTTTTTGGGAAATTTTTGGGGGGCTTTTTTCCCGGTACTAGGCAGCTTTTACTACAGGTGCAAATTTAAAAAAAAATGTTGTTTCAAACGGGACATTTGGTTCTTCAAAATTTGTCAACGATTTTTGCCAAGGGGGGATGGTGCGGGGCCCCAGAAACGGGAATAGGTGGGAACCCCTTTTAATTTGGACCCATATTACAAAATGCCCTTTGATTTAAAAAGATCTTTAAACTTTAGCAAATTCAATCCCGTATTGAAACAACCCTAAAATGGGTTCTAAAATTTTAAAAAAGAGAAAAAAGACATGGGGGGAAATTCCACCCAAAAATTTTTAAAAAAATGTGTTTTTCCTTAAAACTTAAACTACTAAAAAACTTGCATGTAAAAAATTTAGCGGAAAAAAAAAATTCCCCTGAATTGTAAAAAAGGGATTTTAACGGGAAGACTAACCAAAGAAAGGTTATTCAGAAAAACCCGGAGTAAGAGAAAGGGACAGAAAACAAAAAACCCAGAGAAAATTTTCCCCTCCAGCAGGAAGAGTAAAATTTGAAAAAAAAGAATCCCAAGGGGGAAAAAAAAGGGCACCTGGGTGGATCAGGAGCTTAAAAAAAACCCAAAATTTTCCAAGTGAAGCACAAATTGGTTCCGCACTTAAATACGGGGGGGGGAACCGCTAAAATAAAGCCCTTAAATTTGTGTACTGAGGAAGGCGGGATTTCCCACAAACCCCCCTTTTTCCACACCCCCTGCATCGCACGAAATTTTCTTTTTCTGGGGTCATCCAGGGCTTTTTAAACCCCTTCGTTTAAATAGGACACCGCCACCCGGGGCCTTTTCACCCCCCACCCCCCTGTAACTCCGGCCCTGGGCCCAATAAACTGCGGTCCAGGACAGAATAAAGTCTATTTTCCCCAGGGGAAACAAAAATGGGTGGTTTAAAGACCCCTTTTTTTTTTTTTTCCCCCCTTTTTTTTTTTTAAATTTTTTTTTAAGGAAATTTAAGGGAAAAAATTTGCCAGCACAGGGAACCCATGCCCACCCCCCCCAAAACTGTACACATAGCCTAAAACAAGAGAAAAAGGTTGTCAGCACAGAAGCCTAAAACACCGGCCAAACTGAAAACACATAGTTTCTATTTTAACAAGAATGGGTGCCAGCCCCAGAAGCCTGAAAACCCCCAAAACCCTGTACAAAAAAACCCCTATACTAAAAGAGAAAGTGCCTTAAAAACAGAAAGCCTACCCCCCCCCGCCAAACGGGTCACATAGCCTATCAAACTGCCAAGAATAGTGCTCAGCACGGGAAAGCCTACACCCCCAAAACTGTACACATAGCTCAAAAACCAACAAGAATATGCTCACACAGGAACGTGACCCCCCCAAAAAAACCGGGAAAAACATAGCTCAAAAACTACAAAAATTTGGGTGCTCAGAAAGGGGGAAACCCCGGGAAAAACCCCGCCAAACGGGTTACACATAACCCTCTATACTACAGAGAATATGCTCGCCCCGGGAAACCTAAACAACCCTCCAAACCGTACACAAAGCTCTATTCTACAAAAGAATAGTGCTAAAGCACGGGAAAGCCTGCCCCCAAACCCCGCCAAACGTACCCCTTAGCCTATCCCTTGCAAGAATAGTGCTCACACAGGGCCAAAAACCCCCCGCCAAACTGAAACAAATACTCTATACGCGGGGAGAATAGTGCTCACACGGGACCTGAAAAGGGCCCCCAAAACCGTACACATACTCAATACTAACAGCCCGGATATTTGGGCTCACACAGGAGCCCAAACCCCGGGCCAAAAAATTACACAAAGTTTTCTAAAAGGGGCGAGAAAAAAAGTGCTCAGCAAAAGGAGCCGAAAAACCCCCCAAAAAAAACCTTACCCCATACTCAAATCCCAAACAGAGAAAAAGGCTAAAGCACGGGAATTTCCAAAAAAAGCCAAACTGAACACATAGCTCTAAACTACAAAGAAAAAAAGGGGCTCAGCACCGGGGAACCCCTGAAAAACCCCCCAAAAAAAAAAAACCAACCAAAAAGGGCCTATACGCAGAGAATGTGCCCCAGCAAAAGGAACCTAACCCCCCCAACCCCAAAAAACCGTACCCCAAAAAGCTCATACGGGCAGACAATATTTCCGGGGCACAGGGCCCTGACAAACCCGCCCCAAACGGGACAAAATTAGCTCTAAAACCTTACAGAAAAAAGGTCCCTCACCGGGAAGCCGACAAAACCGCCAAAACGGTACACATAGCTCTATACCCACAGAAATAAGGGGGCCTCACACGGGAGCCAACATTTTGCCAAATAAAGGTACACAAAACTCTAAAACTACAGAAAAATGCCACACGGACCTTTGCCCAACCCGCCCCCCAACGAAAAACAACCCTCAAAAAAAAACTAAAAGAAAATAGTGCCCCTCAGCGAGAGCCTGAAAACGCCAAACTTTTCCATGGGCTTTTACTACAGAAAATTTAAGTGCCAGAAAGGTTTGGGGCTAAATTCGGTTCCAACAGGGATTTTTCAATGTCCAGTTCAAGTAAAATTTGATGGTTCAAAACAAAACGCCCTGGATTTTTTTAATTTTGGTATTTGGGGTAAAAGGGAACGGGGGATAGTGAATGGTGGTGATTTTTTTTTCCCTGTGGTTTTTAAAAAACCTTTAAGTGTTTTTGCCAAAGATTTAGCCGAAATCCTTTTAAACTGTTGGGGGATTTTAAATTTTTTTCCAGCTTCTCCAGCCCGGGTTTGGGGGTTTAAATGAAGGGGTTTTTTCCCTCCTCCCCATAAAACTTTAAATGGTCACCCCGGCGAAAATCTTTTTTATCGACTATCGAAAATCGTCTAGATAATTGCCGATATCGACTATCGAAACGATGACGATAGTCAACATAATCGCTCATCACTAATTACGAGTCTTCAAATAGAATAAAACATAAAAAATGAATACAGTAGTAGCAAATTTCAGCCAACATCTCTGCAGGCAGGCAGGCAATTGGCTGTGAAGACTTCAGTTTACATATTCTTTTTTCCAACTAAAAATCAACATGAGAATGAACTGCCCAATGGTAACAGAAAAGTCACTAACCACAGTGTCCATGGCATTGGTTCAAATGTCGCGGGCAGAAACTCGCAGAGGCAAGTTGGGAAAATCACATAATTAACCAGACAGTTAAACATACAAATCAAGCAAAGAAACAACTCTGCTCCAATACATCCCCCCAGTCCGCCACTATCTTCCGAGATCCTCGCCAGCACCCCCCCTTTGCCGTTAATTGAGAGAGGGCCACCCAACCCCAGCTCCATGCCACATTAAATGTTATTAAAAAAAATTTTTAAAAAAAAGCAATTTTGATGTTTGGAATTGTTTTTCTTCTATGGTGTTCAGCTTAAATGATGTTATATTTCAGGATAAATGATGTTATATTTTAATAGATATGACTTTTTCGGATGTTGTGATACCAAAAACCGGACGTACAAAATCGAAAATCATTTTGGCAATGGAAGACCTCATAAGGCTTCCAGCTGCCATGTTAACAGATTGAAGGAAGGAAAGGGTGCACGGCACCGTTTCTCATTGATTTAGACGCCACGGCAAAGGGTTAAACAGCGCGGGATGGCACTGGCACCATCCGCACTGTAACCGTGGGTGTTAGCTGCAATTAGCAGCTAGCACCCAGCGGCTATGTAGCGGTATCGCGCTGCCCCTTACCGATACTGGGACGTACTCATACATTCAATGTCGGTAAGGGGTTAATGTCTGAGAACTAACTTGTCCACCCAAACACCTGGCTCACAATAGCAAGGAAATCACATTCACGGTCTGTTTTCTCCTTTTCATATACCACATTTCCAGGGTCTGCAATGGGAAATGCCATCACAATTTTGGAACCCCCAGAGGCAAAAGACTTCTGGTTGCCACCAGGAACTACACTAACTTCACAGGAAATTGTACTGATAGTACACTTCTCAAGGTTGCGGTTAGGACCGCTGGTAGTGGATCCACTGGACCACCGCAAACAGAACAGAAGTGAGTACAGTTGTGGAAACTGAAAATTGCGAGTGCACCCACGGTCTGACATGTGGGTCACACACCATGAGGAAAGATAGCGGGATCACCTGTAAAAGTTGCTATCCCCCACAGGACACACATCACCTTGGCTACCCTCAAGATGCATACTAGTTGGCCTAGGTTTAGCATGGACAACCACCACCTCTTTGTCCAAAGGCACATTCACCTTTGTGTCTACACAAGGGGGGATATGTATGAAAACTGTCTTGGTCTAAGACTTTCTTTATTGCCCATAGCAATCAATCAGAGCCTACCTTTCTTTTTTTCAGAGCACGATATGAAATAAAAGGGATGCTCTGATTGGTTGGTATGGGCAATAAAGACAGTCTTACACCGACAGTTTTCATACATGTGGCCCAAGATGTGGGAATATTGTCTCCCCATCTCCTGTAAGCGACACTATGGGAGACCTTGGAGCTTCACCAGACTCTTCAGCAGTAAAACAGCTCTCCAGGTTGTTACCAACTACAGGACATACCACCTCTGTGATACCATTACTATTTTCTTCTGTTATCATATGTCTCAGAACCAGGCACCTCTTTAGCAGCTGAGAATTCATACATGCACACATGCACCTTACTAGTGCCTGAGCACATTTTTTGCTGTCTAGCTGTTCATTTTTTCACAAGATGGAGATAATTCAACAACTTCTCTAGTAATGGTTGCTAAGAGAGAACTCTAAGAGTCAAAGGCAGACACATTTACAAGTCTGACACCTGACACTGACCATATAACAGCAGGGCAATCAGAATCATGGTTTTTCCACTCATACACCAAACATACCCTCTCTAACTAGATCTGGACCTATCATTCAGCACCACCAAAACACATACTCTCATCGTATGTCATAGTGTAGGCTTTAGTCAAGCTTTGCACTATGACATCCTCTACCAATTTTAATGCCACACTTGCATAAGGACACCATGCTGGACCATCCTGTGGGTCTTTAGTCCATGGATCATCGGCCATGTAAGCGATTAATGTAACACCGACAAAGGCTGTAGTTTTAAAACTGACCTCAGCCAGCTTTATTCCTCCTCAAGCACAGGTTAGAGGAAAAAAACAAAACTTCTGGCCACTACCTACACCTTTAGAGAGACCCCCGCTAATGAGATCTGGACCTGTCAACCAGCACCACCAAAACACATACTCTCACCGTATGTCATAGTGTAGATTTCAGTCAAGCTTTGCGAGGTAAGAGCCTCAGCTCCTTTGTTGCTCCACACACAAGGTAGAAAACCACAACCTGCTCACCTGGAGTAAGAGGCTTTCAAGGCCTCTAGAGACCTGCCAAGAGCAGGCCTGGATTGTGGGAACAGTCACCCATCCAATGCTATAGCCATTCCAGAAAAGCCTACCCGTTCATAGCTGCAGAGCAGCTATTCTAGCAAGTACTACCAGCGTCACTGACCCCATATAGCTGGCTTTTCCCCCAAGACCAGCTTCTCGGTGGCACTTCTCCTGCTGGTTTCTTGCTGGAAATCGCACAGTGGCAGAAACATGAGACCACCTAAGGTCGCTCTGCCACATAATATATATATATTCGGCATGAAGCTCTTACCTTATATTGCTGTTATGTATCCTTTATTCAGTTAGCACATGCTAGTGGCCTACTTGCTGCCCTTGACTAAGAAGGTCCTGCTTTATCCCTGTTTCCCTGTGCACATGTGCAACTGTATTGGTGTGTGGGCCTCCATCAGTTGTAGTTATAACTATGCTCGATGTAGAGCAGATACAGGTACTTGTCAGTCAGTTTGTTGTCATCTTTCTTTTTTGCCTTTAACATTATGCAATGCTATTATCCTTCTATCATGTTTTGCGGATGCTGACATATGGTTTCCTTGGCAACTATGGACGCCACTTTCTATGATTTGTTGAACTTTAAGTATGCTCTTATTTAACACTTGAGATCCTTGGCTTCTTCTTGATTCACTATATTTTTGTTGGTAAATGGATTCCTGTCTCCTAATTATTCAATTGAATATAAACACTCTGTTTTTTGTATTTTATCTTTAATATACATGTTTTTTTTACATACTGTATGTGTGTATATTGATTCAATGTATATCTTTACTTCCTGTATGTATTTTTCACTGTATACTTATCTTGTATCCACTATATTGACATTATTGTGATTGTATTCATTGATAACCATGTTTCCTATTTAAATTGATTCCCATTTATAACACATTGCTTGAAAAAGGCTCTACAGAGAGCTGAAATGTTGCAGTTCATTGGATAATAAACCAGTTTCATTGCTTTGATTTTGGGAGATGGATATTGTATATAGTAGAAATGAGCAGATGAATGGCTACATGGATATGATATACTGTAATTATGGGATAAACCTGCATAAAGGTATATGGTAACAAATGTATAAAAATAGCTTTATTGTAACACATCACTTAGATATCCAAAACGGTATGTACACCACATCCCCTACATCACAATATAATTGTATTAACATGGGATATAATATGCCATAACTAAATGCTGATAGTTCAAAGTGCCGGAAAAACATGCATCAGGGTAGTGCGCCCCTTCCTACATTGTTCTCTGCTAGCCGTCTTTCAGGTTTAGTAAAGGCTATGTATTGTCTATAGATACAATAGGTAGCAAAAGTATTGAACTGTTCCTTTTTTTAAAATGCTTCAGCCACAAACTTCTATGTATTTTATTGATATTTTATGTGATAGAGCAACTCAAGTTAGCAAGTATTTGTGAACTGTAAAGAAAATGTGTTTTTCCAAAAAACTGAAAAATGTGGTGTGCACATGTATTCAGTGCCCTGTACGCTGATACCCCTGAATAAAATCCAGTGTGACCAATTGCCAAGTAACCTAATTATTAAATAGAGTACATCTGTATGCAATTTATTATCAGTACAACCACAGCTGTTTTCAGAACGCCTCGTAGGTTTGTTAAAAAACATTAGTGAACAAACCACATCATGAAAACCAAGGAACACATTTGACAGCTCAGGTTAGCTGTCTGGTGTCATGCTATGACTAAGAGTATATAACTCGAAATGCATCGGAAGTTTACTCCTGTGCATGCTGCCATGAACTTTTTAATGGATTTTCAATAAAGAAGAAGTGGTATACCTGAGCTAGAAAAGTTGTCTTAGTGCCAGAATGCGTCTGATTTATGTCCCACTGTATGCTTTTACAATGTGCATGAAATTTGGTGTTTAAATGCCAAATTTCATACATGCTGCCGTAGATGTGGAAAGCTGGTAGAGATATCCCTCAACAGATTTGCAGCTAAACGTGGTCCTACAAAGTATTGACTCCGGGAGCTGAATACGTATGTACACCACACTTCTCAGTTTTTTAGTTTGCAAATCTTTGGAAAGGGACAGATACTTGCTACTTTGTGTTGCTGTATCACATAAAATAAGGAACATTGCAAGGGTCAGGAGTACTTTTGCATCCCACTGTAGATATGATATACGGTAGATATACAGTAGGTGAGATTGATAGATATGGCAGGAAAAAGGGCTGCGTAGATAACCTATAGACATTAGATAGATAGCTCTAGAGATAGATATGATATACTGTAGATACATGATAAATTGATCGGTATGACTATATAAATGGATAGACAGATAGATGGATGGATAGATAGATGGATAGATAAGATATACTGTAGGTATTAGATATATAGCTCTATAGGTAGATATGATATACTATAAATAAAGGATAGATTGGTCGGTATGAGTACATAAATGGATAAATATATAGAAATACCCTAACAAAAGATTATTAAAAAGCTGAGTTACTGCTGGACAATTATCTTTCTCTTCTCCCTGTCTAGAGATGATTTTGTTATCTGTTTGCGGTTACATTTGGCTACAATAAAACAGATTATAATGCAAATAAAGAGAAAGATTCTCACAGGAGCAAATTATATATATTGTATATTGTAGAGGACGATTAAAATTCAGCTGCAGAGGAAAATTGCTTTGGCTCTGTAATTCAATCATAAGAGTACAATTTTAAAGTCTCAGATGTGAAAAAAGTACAAACAATGGTTTGGATGAAGTAATAAATATCTGTAAATGGTAACTTGGAGAAACTTTGTCCCAAAAATAATACTACTAAACTATTGTGTTTGCTGTAGCATTTAAGATGTTCTGGGTCAATTGTAAACTGAAAAACACATTCCCAGTCCAATTATTTATTAGCAGGCTGTGCAAGGATGAAAGTCAGAATTTTACCAGTTTCCTCACTTTTCCAGTAGAGGAGTGCCTGCAGCCTGCAAAGCAGGTCGTGGAAAATTAGTCCTACTCCAGTACATCAAATAAACCAATTAAATTATAGATATTCCATACAGTATTCCGAATCACCAACATAATAGCTGATATCCCGCACATTGTCCAAGCTTTATTCCTGCCCTTTTAAAAACCCTGAGACTATATTTATTGATTGCTACCAAAGTGCTTAAATAAATAGTGCTGCTCAGTGTCCATGTAATTAATAGTTCCATAATTGCCCATATGAATATATGGATAGTACCACACAGTGCCCACATAAATATATGGAAAGTACCATGCAATGTGTAGTGTACAGGACTTGTACAATACAAAATGTGCCATGTATGTGAAATAGACAGAAACAACAAAGGGGCTCTATGGAGGAAGAAACACACACTGACTGTCTGCAGTCAAGTGAACTTCCTGTCTTTTATTTGGTTGTAGTAAATTATATAGGCAGCTTGTACGTGTTGTGTGCAAAAAGTTACATAGGCATCATGTAACATGTATAAACTACTTCTATTTGCTCCCCTTTATCATTCACCGTGTCTCCCATGCTTGTAGTCTTCTGCTGGAAAGTATGTAGTTCCGAGAGTCAGCGCCATCTTTTTATCAAGCATTTCTTTGCTCTTACACAAACAGGGTGTGATCTAAATACAGGTGCCAAATTGTGGTAGAAATAGACATTTCACCTAACATATTCCACAACATATGTATGTTTTGTATAGACATTAAGGCCTATATGGGTGTTGCTAACTCATAGGTGAGTTCAAGAATTAAGGGAGATATGTAAGGTATTGAAACTGTGAAAAAGCAATTTCATGTTGACTTTATAAAGTTTGTTGAAAGTCGCCCTGATTGGACAGCTCACATCAGGAGAGGTTACCTGGGAAACAAGGGTGGGGGCCAGAGTATATAAATATGGGTCCCATCAAGAGAGTTCAGGAGAAGGAAGGGTAGAAAAGTAGTTGATGGAGTTGTTGTTCAGTTATGTTCCCAAATCATGGTCCAACTGCATCTATCTTTGGAGAAACCTGGTTCCCTACCTGTTTGAGAACCAGAGAGTTGTGAGCCACAAAGTCCTGGATTTGGAGAGGAGGAAGGATCCACTGACATGAGAGACCTAACAGAGAAGAGAATAGCAGGATTCATGAGGTAAAGCCGACCCAAAACAGATCTCATGGCCATTGGTGTCCAGTATGTGCCTCTGGCCTGGCCCAACACTTTATTGCTCTAATGTAGGAAGATAGAATACCAAAATACCTGGAACACCGTGGCTCCCCGCCTGGCAAGACTGGTTTAGGTGGGACTTTTATGGAAGAGCTCTTCCTATTGTGAGCGGTCCAAGCTGGAAGAAAAGGGATAACATTTGAGAGAGACTCAAGGCTTTTTATTTATTTTTATATTGTGGGGCTTTTTATTTCTACTCAATAACTGTCTCCTGCCTTTATTTTGCATTACATCAAGGACACCTCCCACATCACTAAGGCAGTTGAGGCTGATATCTGACAGAGTGTGTGATGGAACTCCATCCACTCCGATAACCTGCAGACCCCCTCTCCATTGTAAATTTTCCAGGGGAGCATGAGAGGTTGGAGTGATAGCCACCTGAGAAAACAACAACACTCATCCTCTCTGCGACTCTGGGGAATTACAAATATTCACTACCGTTCAAAAGTTTGGGGTCACTTAGAAATGTCCTTATTTTTGAAAGAAAAGCACAATTTTTTTCAAAGAAGTTAACATTAAATGAATCAGAAATACACTCTATACATTGTTAATGTGGTAAATGACTATTCTAGCTGCAAACGTCTGGTTGTTAATGCAATATCTACATAGGTGTATAGAGGCCCATTTCCAACAACCATCGCTCCAGTATTCTAATGGTACATTGTGTTTGCTAACTGTGTAAAAAAGCTATTGGATATTTTGAACACCCTTGAAAACACTGGTGCAAGTATGTTAGCAAAGATGAAAACAGTTTTGCTCATTAGAGAAGCTATAAAACTGATCTTCCTTTGAGCTAGTTGAGAATCTGGAGAATTACATTTGTTGGTTTGATTAAACACGCAAAATGGCCAGAAAAAGAGAACTTTCATGTGAAACTCGACAGTCTATTCTTGTGCTGAGAGATGAAGGGAATTCAGTGCGAGAAATTGCCAAGAAACTGAAGATTTCCTACAACGGTGTGTACTACTCCCTTCAGAGGGGAGCAAAAACAGGCTCTAACCAGAGTAGAAAGAGAAGAGGGAGGCCCCGCTGCACAACTGAGTAACAAGACAAGTACATTAGAGTCTCTAGTTTGAGAAATCAACGCCTCACAAAACGCCAGTGTCAACGTCTACAGTGAAGAGGCAACTCCGGGATGCTGGCTTTCAGGGCAGAATGGCAAAGAAAAAGCCATATATGAGACTGTCTTATTAAAGTAAAATATTAATATGTGATAAAGAACACAGACATTGGAAAGAGGAAGATTGGAAAAAATTGTTATAGACATACGAATCGAAGTTTGAGGTGTTTGGATAACACATAAGAACATTTGTGAGACAAAGAACAACTGAAAAGATGCTGGAAGAGTGCCTTACGCCATCTGTCAAGCATGGTGGAGGTAATGTGATGGTCTACGGTTGCTTTGGTGCTGGTAAAGTGTGAGATTTGTACAAGGTAAAAGGGATTTTGAATAAGGAAGGCTATCACTCCATTTTGCAACGCCATGCCATACCCTGTGGACAGCGCTTAATTGGAGCCAATTTCATCCTGCAACAGGAAAATGATCCAAAGCAACCTCCAAATTATGCAAGAACTATTTACGGAAGAAGCAGGCAGCTGGTATTCTATCTGTAATGGAGTGGCCAGTGCAGTTACCAGATCTCAACCCCATTGAGCTGTTGTGGGAGCAGCTTAACCGTATAGTATGCAAAAAGTGCCATCAAGCCAATCCAACTTGTGGGAGGGGCTTCTGGAAGCATGGGGTGAAATTTCTCCAGATTACCTCAGCAAATTAACAGCTAGAAGGGCCAAAGGTCTGCAATGCTGTAATTGCTACAAAGGAGCATTCTTTGACGAAAGCAAAGTTTGATGAAATAGAAAATTATTTTCAAATAAAAATCATTATTTCTAACCTTGTCAATGTCTGGACTATATTTCTATTCATTTTACAACTCATTTGATAAATAAAAGTATGAGTTTTACAGGGAAAACACAAAACTGTCTGGGTGACCCCAAACTATTGAACGGTAGTATATATATACTGAATATATATATTGAACGGTAGTGTGTGTATGTGTATATATATATTGGGGGGGATATATATATATATATATAGAACAAGAAAAAAATCCACGGCACTCCAAGAAGAAATGATGGTGTAAGAGTCGTTTATTCCTCCATACCCACGAGCGACGTTTCTGCTCCCTCACGGAGCCTTTGTCAAGCATGATTTACAAGTGAATGAGTTGTTACATTTATACACAAACTAATACAATTACAATAATTAGTCATCATTTAAGTGTACATAGACACAGAACAAATAAGGCCCCCTTGTGACACCGTCTGCAGCACGTGACACTTGTAGACAGAGGTGAGAGATCACAAATTAAAAAGTCATGCCTGACCTCGCCGACATGTTTCGCCAGCTAACCTGGCTTTTTTCAAGGCTTAGAGGTCCGAGGGGCAGGCATGACGTTTTAAATTGTGATTTTCTCACATCTGTCTACCAAGTGTCACCTGCTGCAGATGGTGTCACAGGGGGGCCTTATTTGTTCTGTGTCTATGAGATTAGGACGTTTTCCCAAGTAGTTGGCTTGGGATCCCTTACTGAAACTAGTTTCTTTGCTATAGATATAAGGCTCTCCTGTTAATAGGTGGGGTTCCACCAGACTTGATGATAGAAAGGGAGTTATTCCTTTTTCAAAGCAAAAAGGGTTAAATGATGAGGATAGAGATAGGTTTTTTTTTAAAAAGTGTGTATAGAGGTTTAAAAGTTAGATATAATAAAAATTACGTTTTAGTGTTTAATAGATAGAGAACTGATAGAGTTTAAGTTTGCCTATGGCAAAATAGTAAAAAATAGTGATCAAAAGTCACTCTTTGTTCTCTTGCGAGATTCCCAATTTTTTGGAGATTATGTATCTATTAAGATCGCGCCATTTTCGGCGCTTCCTGTCATTTTGGGGGCCAGCAAATCAGCTTACAGAATAGAGCAGGGTGAGATGTTGTGCGCGACGTCAAAGACTGGGATGTGTATGGGGGTTTGCGATTGGCTGGAAAAATCACATGACCTTTGTTTTACATAGAAACCAGCGTTTCCTGTTCAGCCTCAGTGTCTCTCAGCGTCTCAGAGCAGAAGGACGTGCGCACTGCTTGTGTCCAAAAAAGCTCAGCGAAATATTTCTATTTCTGCACAGAGAAACCTCTACTATTAGCTGTGATCCTTACAATTTAGTAAGATTAGAGATTGGAAGATTTTATGTAGTTAGGTAGAGAATTTTAAAGGAGCATCTACCGCTGTAAAGTCGCAGGGGGGAAAGGAGGGGGGGACGGGGGGCCCGGCGGGCGACAACAGACAAACTCTATAAAGAATACTGGATTTAAAGTTCACCAAGATTAGTGTGACATTGCACTGCAATAGCTTTATTATTAAACAGTTTTCTTTTTGAAATATTTCCTGGATATTGGGCAGCCTGAACTTATAGGATACACATCTTTTCTAGTAACTGCAGGTCTCTTTGTTAGGTGCAAAACTCCACTTTTATTATCAGTATGCATTTCAGATAGGTGTTCATTTTCAATTTTGCCCATTCCCCCTTTGTTGATATACCCACCTTGCACTTAAATTTGAATCCAGCAATTTTATAGTCACCACAGGTGAATTGAAAGGTGCCAAAAATATCTTGTATTATACGAATACATAACAAATACGTGTTTTTTTACTTCGGCGCACTACAGCTTTGTTCATTGAGGCAGCTTGCACTTAAATCTGAATCCAGCAATTTTATAGTCACCACAGGTGAATTGAAAGGTGCCAAAAAATATCTTGTATTATACGAATACATAAACAGATACGTGTTTTTTTACTTGGCGCACTCAGCTTTGTTCATGAGGCAGCTTGCACTTAAATCTGAATCCAGCAATTTTATAGTCACCACAGGTGAATTAAAAAAGTGCCAAAAATATCTTGTATTATACGAAATACATAACAGATACGGGTTTTTTTTGACTTGGAGCACTACAGCTTTGTTCATTGAGGCAGCTTGCACTTAAATCTGAATCCAGCAATTTTATAGTCACCACAGGTGAATTGAAAGGTGCCAAAAATATCTTGTATTATACAAAACCCCATACAGATACGTTTTTTTTTTGACTTTGGCGCACTACAGCTTTGTTCATTGAGGCAGCTTGCACTTAAATTTGAATACAGCAATTTTGTAGTCACCACAGGTGAAATGATAGGTGCCAAAAAATCCTTTATTATCTGAATACATTTCAGATGCGTGTTTTTTCACTTTGGCGCAGGCCAGCTTTGTTGATAGATCTATTTTTGCAGTTAAATTTGAATCCAGAAATTTTTTGTAGTCACCACAGGTGAATTGATAGGTGCCAAAAAATACCTTTTATTATCCGAATACATTTCAGATACGTGTTTTTTTCACTTTGGTGCAGGCCAGCTTTGTTGATAGATCTACTTTGCAGTTATATTTGAATCCAGAAATTTTGTTTTGATTTGAGGGATTTGAGAATAGCTGTGATTTGCCGTCTTTTAATAAGAGACTTTCCAAAACTCTTCCAAAAACTTCTCAAATTTTTATATTTCTGAACTGGAGCGAAATTCAGGTGGTAAGCGCGCAAAGAGGGGGGTAGGACATGGAGGTAGAGGTACGAGAGAAGGTGCTCCTTCCAGTGCCAGCGGATCGTCAGTTGCAGGACCGTCAGGCCTGTCATCGCTGGGTCAGGGCCCTGTAAAATCTCAGTAACGAACAGGTCGCCAATCTGTCCTTCAGTGGTTAATGCAACCTGCACCCAGCAGTCTTACTCCTCGTCTCCTCCAGTCACGGCCACAAATGTCGTCATCAGCCATCATCAGAATCCGTTCAACATGACGCAGCCCAAATGTCAACTCGTGTACCCACCACTGTGTATAATCCTTTCTCTGAAGACCTCTTTGATGAAAAAAATGCGTTTGGGTCAAAAGGCATATTAAAAGATCAAGAGGCCAAAGAGGATGATTTTCTCTGCTTGACGCCCAGTTACTGATGCCATCAGAGGAGGAGAAGGAAGCGGTCAATCGGCAAAAATCCCGGGCGGGTCGGCAACGCCTTGCAGTCCCTCTTGCTTTTTAGCCCGCAGCTCCTGGATACAAAATTTGTCAGGACGCCCAAGTCCCCTGTATTGATGATGCTGATGACGACATTGCGGATCCAACGTGGTCTTTTCAGCAGAATTTGCTTGCGAGCGCTTCATCAATGGACGAGGAGGAAGACAATGGGGTAGTGTAAAGTACGGGTTTCCGCCACAAAAAGGGAGAAGGCGGTCGCAGAAGGTCCGCTGATATGATTCCGCCAGCCACGGTCAGCGCAAACCCCGCTCCTCGCTTATCACCATCAAAAGGTCCAGGACCTCTCAAGCCTGGGCCTTCTTTGACCAACCTCTGATTCACCTAGCGATGTCATAGCCGCCTATGCCGTAAACACATAAGTAGAGGCAAGAACCTGAGTTGGTTAACAACCACCAACATGTCTAGTCACATGCAGCGAATGCATGAGTTGAAATGGAGGCAACACTTGGCCAAAAAAGGCCAGACTGACGCGGGCCTCCCAACCCAAACTGTCACACCCTCTGTCTCCGCCTCCTCCTCCTCCGCCACCACCAAGCGTTCCTCAGCTGCCCATGTCTCTCAGAGTCATGATCAGGGTCAGCCTCCACTTCAGCCCCCCACCATCGCCCGAGTACCACCCGCACCCCCAGAGAACCCATCCTACCCCTTCTTCTGCCAGTTTGACGACCTGCACGCCGTACAGCGGCCAGTCTAGCAGCCAGCCTTCTGTTTTTCCAGGTTTGGGAGCAGAAGAAAAACTTTTAACCCAAACATCCAAAGCCAAAAGCCTGAATGTCGGCATTGCCAGGCTTTTGGCCTTGGAAATGTTGCCTTTCCGTCTGGTGGACACAGATGGGTTCCGCCACGTCATGGCCCTTGGCTGCCCCCAAAAACCAGATGCCGAGCAGGGATTTCTTTGCGAGAAAAGCCGTCCCTACCCTGGCCAGCCACGTGTCCATCTAAAATTTCAAGCGCGTTGTCTGCATCTGTGTCCGGAAAACTCCATCTGACCACCGACACATGGACTAGTAAGCACAGCCAAGGCCACTATATCTCCCGTGACAACTCACTGGGGGAGCTGGTGGATGTCTCTGGGGGTGATGGTGGCTCTCAGGCTCGGCGCACGCTCTTCAAAACCGCGGGATGGTGCAGGGCTCTTTCCCCCAAGGTCTCTAGTGGCATCACGTGCCCCGAGAAACCAGGCCGTGTTTTAAATTAATCTGTCTTGGAGACCGTCCACACACAGGTCAGGAGCTGTGGACGGCTCTCCGCAACGAGACGAGCGCTGGCTGGGTGACAAGAGCCTTGTGCCAGGCAAGGTGGTTTTGCGATAACGGTTGAAATCTGCTGGCCGCCCTTAAGATCGGTAGGCTGGAGCACATCCACTTGCCTGGCACATGTCATGAACCTTGTTGTCCAGAAATTTCTAAAGAGCACCCGGGTTCTGGACTGCCTGCTGAGGAAGGCTCGGAAATCTAAGTTCGCACTTCCGCCATTCGCACCCTGCTTCGTCCCCTGGCTGTCGTTGCAGCGTCAGCTCGGCCTCTCCGTCAAAACCCTCTCATTGTTGACGTGGCAACATGCTGGAATTCCACCCTCCATATGTTCCAGCGATTGTGGCAGCAGCGCAATGCCCTTACGCAGTACGAAGTGACACATGGCCTGACAAGCAGCGGTGCGGACCTCGGGGTGTTGAGCCACCGAGAGTGGAGGCAGGTGAAAGAGCTCTGCACCATCCTTGCCAGTTTTGAAGAAGCCACCAAAATGGTCAGTGGGACAATGCCTTGTCAGCATGAGCATTGTGGTGATCTTAGTTCTGGGAACGATCGTTGGACACTCTGAAACAACAGGTCCGCCAGCGACGGAGGAGGAGACGGACACAGATGCGGACACGGAACCTTTCTCTCCCTCAAATCCACCAAGGCCCAACAGTTTCAAAAATTTCATCGGTCTTCATTAGGCAGTGGTTCGGGGTCCAGGGCTAGTGCAAGGCGGCGCATCAGCTCTCAGGGTGCATCATCTCAGGCAAGTCAGGGCTGTGTTGAAACTGTGCTGGAGGAAGTGGAGGAGGAGGAGGTATTCCTAGACACTGACGTTACCGACGTCCCTGCCTTGGAAAGAGGTTGGCGCGAATTTGAGGCGGAGGAGGAAGATGAGGAAGATCAGTTTGCTAATGCCCCCCGGGCCAGAGGCTTGGGAAATCAAAGGCTCCATCTCTCACATGAGTGCTTGGATGCTCTATTTCCTCCAACATGATCCTCGCATTAAGGCCATCAAAATGAACAACAGTTACTGGGTGGCCACCCTCCTGGATCCCCGGTACAAAACAACACTCAGCACTTTCCTTCCACCCACCCAAATAGAGGAAATGGAGATCTTGCTGATTGATCAACTGGAGACATCTGTTGCGTCTGCTTCACGTTCCCCAAATGTCACGGTGGAACAACATCAGCGACGTGACAGTAGTAGAGTGCCAAGTAGCCGTAAGCGGCAGCAGCAGGCGAGGGGGCAGAACCTAATGGGTGACCTCTGGCAATCTTTATTTACCACCTCACCACGCATGAAATGCAGGGCACACATCCAACACACAGAGACCAGCTTAAGATCTGGTGCACGACTATCTGCGTCTAAACACCGTGTTTTTGGATTGTTTCCCGGGAAACCCAATATACTTCTGGGTATCCAAACGGACGAATGGCCCGAGCTGTCTCGCCAACGCCATAGAGATTTTGTCCTGCCCAGCAGCCAGCGTCATATCTGAGTGGCCCTTTCAGCACAGCCGGGAGCCCATTACAACAAACGCTTTCCGGCTTTCCACAGATAATGTGGATCGTTTGAATTTCATCAAGATGAATCAGGCATGGATCTCTGATGATGTTGGGGCCCCAAATTGCCGAGGTCACTGATTAGTCGCCGGTCAACTTCACATTCCTCTTCAAACAGAAATGGTCCTCTTGAAAACTTTTTTTTAAATGATCATTTCTTACTGCAATTTTTATTCTTTTTCCCCCAACAGTTCATTTTGTGGTTTTGCTGTGAGGAGACTGTAAAAGACAGCAAGGTTTCATGACAACACCGTATTCCATTTACTCACTTTATCTTTAGAATTTTCGCATTGTCAGTGGTTTTGAGGTCATGTTGCTGTGAGATACAGCTATAATTATGGTCCTTTTGAACAGAAATGTGGCTTTTAAGTTGCATTTCTCCCTCACAATTTTTAATAGTGGCTGAGAGTCATATTTATAATTTTTTGGGGTCATGTAGCTGTGAGATACAGCAATAATCATGGTCCTTTGGAACAGAAATGTGGTTTAAGTGGCATTTAAACCCTCACCAATTTTTAATATATGGCTGAGAAGTCATATTTTAATTTTTTTGGGGTCATGTAGCGTGAGATACAGCAATAATCATGGTCCTTTGGAACAGAAATGTGGGTTCTAAGTGGCATTTCTCCCTCACAATTTTTAACAGTGGCTGAAAAGTCATTTTTATAATTGTTTGGGTCCTGCTGCTGTGAAATGCAGCAATACTTCTTGTCCTATTATAAAAAAATGTTGTTTCTAACAGACATTTGCTCTTCACAATTGTCCAAAGGGGGCTCAAGGGTCATGCTTTGAATTTTTGGGGCATTTTCTTTGAAAAAGCAGCTATACTACAGGTCCTATTATAAAAAAATGTTTTTTCTAATGGACATTTGTTCTTCACAATTGTACAAATTGGCTCAAGGGTCATGCTTTGAATTTTGGGGGCATTTGCTTTGAAATGAAGCTATACTACAGGTCCTATTATAAAAAAAATGTTGTTTCTAACAGACATTTGTTCTTCACAATTGTCAAGAGTGGCTCAAGGGTGATGGTGCTGTCAGAAACAGGGAATAGGGGAGGACACTGTTAATGGACACATATTGCAAAATGACTTGTTTTTGCAAGATCTTTAACATAGCTATCAATCCCTATATTGAGACAACCCATTTAATACAATTAAAAAAAGAGAAACAAAGACAAGGTGGGATGCCATCCTATTTTAAAAATATGTTTTCTAGAATTAAACTACTAAAAAACTTGCATGTACAAAATAGCTGCTAAAAAAATTCCTCTGAATTGTACAAGGGAGGTACAGAAAACTTGACCAGATGTAGGTTATTCAGAGACATGGAGTATGGAGCACGGACAGAGAACAAAGTACAGAGACAATTTCCTCCAGCACGTTGAGTAAAATAAGAAAAAGAATGCCAAGAAAAAGGGCACCTGGGTGGAACAGGAGCGTTAACCACCAGTATTTCCAAGTGAATCTCAATTGGCCCGCACTCATACGGAGGGGCAAGCGCTACCCATGACAGGGACGGTATATGTCTAGTGAAACTAAAATGGTGGTTGAGACTCCTATTTCCGGCACTTTTTAATCTGGGGGCCAGACAGGTTTAATGGTCATTCTGCGGTACAGGACAGATATAGTTAATGTCCAGTTCAACTAAAATGGTTGTTCAAAGACTCCTTTTCCCAGCACTTTTTAATCTGTGGGTTAGACAGGTTTAATGGTCATTATGCAGTACAGGACAGATATAGTCAATGTCCAGTTCAACTAAAATGGTGGTTGAAAGACTCCTTTTTCCGGCACTTTTTAAATGTGGGGGTCATGCAGGTTTGGGGCTCATGCTGCGTTCCTGGACAGGGATATTCAATGTCCAGTTCAAGTAAGAGGATGGTTCAAATCATACTGCCTTATGGCACTTTTTAATTTGTGGGTGATGCAGGTTTAAGGGTCATGCTGTGGTACAAGACAGGGATAGTGAATGGTGTGTGATTTTTTTTCTGTGGCTTTTATAACCTAAGTGTATTGCCTAAGATGTAGCACGTATCCATTTGACTGTGGTGGCTGTTAATTCCAGCTTCTCCAGCCCTGTTTGGGTGTAAGAATGAAGGTGTTGTTGCTCTCCCATAGACTTTAATGGTCATCGCTCATAATCGACCACTCACTATTGACTATTTTGTCGATGATGGTCGACTATCGACCATCGACCGTGTCGATGGTCAACGTAATCGCTCAACACTAGTTATGGGCATGCGCAGTTCACATCTAGGGACGCCGAGATTCACGGCTTGTTGGTACAGCTCCATGTGAGTTTGTTTACATCTCTGCCTACTTATTATGTATATTTTTGTTCATTGTAAGTTTTGTATTTATGTATTTATGTTTAAATGTAGTATACATCTTCATTGAAGAAATGGATATTTATTCTTGTCTTGCGATTTCACTATATCACGTTTGATCACTGTATATTCTATGTACACTTAAATGATGACTAATTATTGTAATTGTATTAGTTTGTGTATAAATGTAACAACTCATTCACTTGTAAATCATGCTTGACAAAGGCTCCGTAAGGGAGCAGAAACGTCGCTCGTGGGTATGGAGGAATAAACCACTCTTACACCATCATGTCTTCTTGGAGTGCCGTGGATTTTTTTCTTGGTCTGTATTTAAGAGTTTCCACTCTTTCTGCTGGCACCCATTTTTCCTTTTTTTTCTTGGAGTGCTGCTTTTTTTCTATATTTATACATATATATATACACTTTATTTATTTATTTATTTATTTATTTATTTATTTATTTATTAATATGTCTACCTGTTCTTGAATTCAGGGGTATGTGTGGGGCTGGTAAGATGTGCTTATGATGATTTAAAAGAAAACTACTCAGCAACTATTGGTTTACTTCTGTATTGTCACTATTATAGCCCCAAAATATTCCATAGTGGTGTACAAAGCTTGTCATCAGACACATACAATAGGACCAATTAATCGAGCAGTATCTTTTTGGAAGGTAGGAGTAGTAAGAAAAATCTGGGAAGGACATCCAAACGTCATGCATACGGTTGTATTCCAAACCCAAACCCGAAACACTATGCTGGAGGCCAACGGTGGTAGTCACTCAACCATTGTACTGCTCATATAAGGCTAGGTACACATCATACTTGTGGTGCTTATTAGGTGTGTATATTGAAAACACTCCCAAAGCACACGCTAATTGTGTACATAGGATTAAATGGCTTGAAGAAGGCCAAAAGTGTCTTCTTTTAACCTCTGGTCCATATATGTCTGTATACTACAAAAAAAAAGTAAGGACGAGCACTGGACACTATGCCATCTCATACAACCACATCCAGGAAAAATGTATACATGGGCACTCAAACAAAACAGGAAGCGTCTTCTGGTGGACGAGGTTTCGTACTGGCTTCTGTCAATAAGGGGTATGTCTGCAGAACCCTTCTGCGGCAATTTTCCAGCCAATGTTGTTGCAGAAGGGTGCATTTGTTCGAGTGATATTTTTTCAACCACTTCCTGACATTGGACGCACCTATACGTCCTAGCGGGAAGTCACTTCCCTCAAATGAACGTATGGGTAAGTCCTGGACATCGTGTGGGCTCTTACTACACCTGGCATCATGCTGATTGCCTGCAGATGGAGTGAGGAATGGACATGGCCGGGCATAGAGATTGAAAGTTGCCATGGAGAGCAATACTCAGCAGTAATGCTGTGAACTGTTCTCCATTGTATTACTGATCTGATCAGTGATCTGAAGCCCACTGGTACAAGTCCCCTATGGGAAAAAGTAAAAAAAAAAAAGTAAAACACAAAAGTAAAATAAATACATGTACACCGCCCTTTTACAAATGCCAATCGCGCCAAAAAAGATAAAAAATACATGAAGTACGCATATTTGGTATCGATGCATGCGTTAAGACTTACCCTAAAATCTGTCATGTTATTTAACCCGCACGGTGAACGCCATAAGAAAAAATATAAAGGAAAACAGTCACAGCATTGCGATTTTCATTCCTTCTGCTGCACATAAAATAGAATAAAAAGCGATCAAAAAGTCATATGAAGGCCAAAGTGGTAACAATGAAAACGTCAATTCATCCTTCTAAAAAGAAGCCCTTACATAGTTCTTTATACAAAAAAATAAAAAAGTTATGGTTGCCAGAAGACAGTGATGTTTTAAATAGCTCAATAGTAGGATTTAATTAGATCTGGGCTAAGATCTGGGCTAATTTCCAATACGCTTAGTCAAATATATAGATAATAATCATGGAAAAGCGCACTAAATAATAAAATATAACCTTTATTAATTTTAGTTTTTAAAAAAAAATGTGAAGATACTATAATAGACACATACAAAACTAGAGCCAAAATCTGAACGTAAGGATGGTTAATTGGTGGCTTAAAACATCCTTACGTTCAGATTTTGGCTCTAGTTTGTATGTGTCTATTATAGTATCTTTACACATTTTTTTTTTTTTTAAAACTAAAACTAATAAAGGTTATATTTTATTATTTAGTGCGCTTTTCCATGATTATTATTTATACAGAAGACAGTGATGCATAAAGGTTGTTTTACATAATAAAAACACTTTTTTTTTTTTTAAAGCCTTCAACATAAAAAAAACTATATAAATTGGGTCTAAGCATAACCCACAGAGTAAAACTAACTTGTCACGTATACTACACGGTGAGCACTAATAAAAATAAACGACACTACTAGGATTGCAGTATTTTCTTCACCCTGGCTTCCAAACAATAAATTTAAAAGCAATGAAAAAGCTTTGTCCCCCCAAAAATGATACCAATAAAGACTTAAATTCATCTCACAACAAACAATCCACTACACAGCTCTGTACACAGAAAAATAAAAAAATTATGGCTCTCTGACTAAGGTGATACAAAAACATTTAATTTTTTAAACAAAAGTGTATTTTATTGTGTAAAAAATAAAAAAAAACACAAATTGGGTATCGCTGTAATTGTATCGACCTGCTGAGTAAAGCTAGGATGTCACTTATACCACACGGTGACTGCTGTAGAAAATAAAAATAAAAAACACTACCAGGATTGCTGTATTTTGTTTAAATCACCACACAAAAACCTTAATAAAACCAATAAAACTCATCCTGCAAAAATCAAGCCCTGAATTAGCTCTATATACAGAAAAATAAAAAAGTTATGACTATCGGACTATGATGACATAAAAACACAATTTTTTAAAAAGGCATTTCTATTGTGTAAAAGTAATAAAACATAAAAAACTATATGAAATTGATATCATTGTAATTGTACCAACCTGCATATGTCATTTATACTTCGCGGCAAACACTGTAAAAATGAAGGCCAAAAAACAATGGCAGAACTGCGTTCCCCCCCATTTTCATGGCCCAATGCTAAAAAACTGTGGAACATCTGTGCACCCAAAATTCATAATACACCCCTAGATGAGATTTATGAGGGGTGTTTAATCCTAAATGGGGCGACTTCTGGAAGGTTTCAAGTGTTCTTGTACTTTGGGAACTTTTTAAATGTGACATGGCACCCACCAAAATCTGTGTTTCAAAAGCCAAATAGTGCTCTCTCCCTTGTTCGCCCTGCCATGTGTCCAAATAACAGTTTATACCCTCATATAGGTTATTGCTGAACTTGGAAGAAATTCTGGAACAAATTTTTGGCTGCTTGTTTTTCCAGGCTTCCTTATAAAAATGAAACCTTTTCAGCTGAAATTGTAGATTGTATGAAAATAAATTCATTTTCACCGCCTAACACTAAAAAATTTTGTGCAACACCTGTCGGGTCAATATACTCTGGATATATTCCTTAAAGGGTGTAATTTATATTATGGGTCTTTTTAGGGGTGTTTATTAAGTTTTAGTACCTTAGGGTGTCTGAAAACCTGTAATGGTGCCTAAAGAAAATCATAATGAAAATGATACCCCAAAGTCCAGTAGGTGCTCCTCCTATTCTGAGACTTGTGGTTGAGCCAAATAGTGCACCAGGGCCACATATGGGATATCTCTTAAAACAGCAGAATTGGAGGAATCAATATTGAGTTGCATTTCCCTGGTCATATCTACCGTGTTCCAGTGAATAATGGATAAAATTGGAAGTGAAATTTCACCTCCACTTTGCTTTCATTTCCGTGAAATGCCTAATGGGTAAATAAACTTTCTAAATACTGTTTTGAATACTTTAAGGGGTCTAATTTCTTAGATGGAGTCATTTATGAGGGTAGCTAAGATACAGGACCCTCAAAGTCACATCAGAACTGGACTGGTCTCTAAAAGAATCAATGTTGCAAAATTTCTTGAAAACGTGAGAAATTACTACTAAATTTCTAAGCCCCTAATGTCGTAAAAAATAAAATTACATTTAAAAAATGATGCCAGCCTACAGTATACATATGTTAGATGCTAGTTCTAAATTATTTTGTGTGGAATAACTATGTCTTACATGCAGAATTTTTTGAACTTTGAAAATGGCAAATTTTTTAATATTTTTCACAAAACAACAAGGATTGTACGGGCCAAAATTTGTTACTAACTTTAAGCTAACCTATCACAAAGGTTATGCCCCACTTGTTGAGGGCAGCACAAGCTAGTGTCAGACATGCTGTTTCCAGCACTGTGTCACTTATTCTGTAAGATGCAGGCGTTTTTGAGCATTAAATGCTCAAATCTTATTCATGAGCAGGTGTTAGCCAACCCCACCAAAGGCTATCCCCACTTTATCAGTAGGAGTAGGTGGGGCTAGATGGGTGGGGTATGAAAAAAACGGACTCTTTTCATGACTCTTTAATGGCTGAAAACTGCAGATTTGAGCACTAAATACTCATAAAGAACAGCACCTTACAGAATAAGGGACACAGCACTGGAAACAGCTTGTGCTGTCCTCAGCAAGGGGGCAAAAACTATGCGACAGGTTCTCTTTAAAGTACAATGTGTCATGAGAAAATATTCTCTGAATCATGTAAAAGTATAAAAAAGTTATTACCACATAAAGTGACAAATGTCAGATTTAAAAAATGGGCTCTGTCAGGGAGGTCAAAACTAGCTGTGGTGGTAAGGGGGTTAAACAAGTTATAATCTTTTTTCGACTATCTAGCATCCATCCCAGGCATCTTTTTAAAGTTTACATCTTGGCGTGTATGATAAATGAACCATAATGTGTGCCCAATACCCAGCATAGTTGTTTCCCTCTGGGCAAGCACTTCCTATAGCAAATTTGACTCTTTAGCACAGAGCATTATTTCTTCAGCCAAAATATGGTATTCTAGGAACACCAATGTTGCCAAAATTCTCAAAATGCAATTTAACTTAAACTTATTATTTGGCCATCTGTAAAGTTCTCTGTAGCTAAATTGAAGTTCTCTGTAGTATATGTAGTTGAAACCAGAAGTTTACATACACTACATAAAAAGATACATATGCATGTTTTTCTTGCTTTCTGACATGAAATCAGAATAAACCTTACCTGTTTTAGGTCAATTAGGATTACCAAAATTATCTGTATTTGCCAAATGCCAGAATAATGAGAGAGAGATTACTATGCTTTAAAACAATTTGGGACAGCCCATATGATGATGTAACGTCTTTGGAAGCTTCTGATAGGTTTATTGGCAACATACGAGTTAATTAGAGACACACCTGTGGATGTATATTAATTCACACCAGAAACACACTGCTTCTGTGTGTAACATCATTGGGATGTTTAAAAAAAATTGCCAAGATATCAGGAAGAGAATTGTGGAATTGCACCAGTCATTATCATCCTCGGGTGCAATTTCCAAATACCTGAAGGTGTCTCATTCATCTGTACAAACAATTACACGCAAGTACAAACAAGATGGGAATGTCCAGCCATCATACCACTCAGGAAGGAGACAGGTTCTGTGTCTCGGGTTGATATGCACATGTCGGACCAGAGCCTGTTCATCTCTAAGAACAAAAGCAAAAGACCTTGTGAAAATGCTGGTGGAAGCTGGTAAAGTTGTGTCATTATCCACAGTGAAATGAGTACTGTATCAACATGGGCTGAAAGGACACTCTGCCAGGAAGAATCCATTACTCCAAAAGAAACATAAAAAAGCAAGATTAATGTTTGAAAATGCACACAGGAACAAAGACATACATTTTTGCAGACATGTATTTGGTCTGACAACTAAAATTTAACTGTTTTGCAATATAATAATAATTGTTACATTTGAGGAAATAAGGAGAAGTTTGGAAGCCTAAAAACACTATCCCAAGTGTGAATCACAGGGGTGGCAGCATGATATTGTGGGGTTTTTTTGCTGCAGCAGGGAATGGATCAATTCACAAAATAGATGGCATCATGAGAAAAGAAGATTATGTGGCAATACTGAAGCAGAAGCTTGTGGAAGGATATCCAAAATGTTTGACCCAAGTCCTACAGGTTAAGGTCAATGCTACCAAATACTAATGAAATGTAAGTAAACTTTTGAAAGTAATAAAAATGTCTTAAAAATTCTCTCTTTCATTATTCTGGCATTTGGCAAATATAAATAATTTTTGAAATCCTAATTGACTTATGGCTGGTAAGGTTTATTCTGATTTCATGTCAGACAGTGAGAAAAACATGCACATGTGTCTTTTTATATAGTGTATGGAAACTTCTGGTTTCAACTTTACACAAACAAGGCACATTATTATGACCAATAACATAATATATAGAGTATCCACCTTGTGCAGCATTAACAGTAGCTAGACAGGATGGTAGTTACTTAATAAGGTCCTGGTATGTAGTTTCAGGTATCTGGAGCCATACTGACTGCAACCCACAGCTTCTGGAGAGTGTGTGGGGGAGGATCTATAGAGCCACATGACCAGTAAGGTGGCCCCATAGGTGCTCAGTTGGGTTCAAATCTGGCAAATTAGGGGGAAGGTTAGTACTTAAAAGTCTTGTTCATGCTCTTCTAACTAATGTTGGACGTTTCTAGCTGTGTGACATACTGTCTTGCTTGAAGATCCCATCCACACAAGAAAGACAATCGGCAGGTATAGGTGTACATGATCTGCAAGGATGGAATTATACCCAAATTCGCTGAGAGTGGCTTCTATATAGATTAGTAGCCCAAAGAATGTCACAGAAACATTTCCCAGACCATAACACTGCCAACACCAGCAAAGGTTCTTCCAGCAAAGGTTACACGGTGTTTTCCCACTGATGTTTCTCATCTGACACTCCAATGTCTATCTGTTTGATGAAGCCGAAAACATGAATCATAGGAGAAGGCAACCATTTGCCAATCAGTGACAGTTCAATTCAGATACTGCCAAGTAAACGTAAAGCTTTTTCTGCAACTGGTGCAAGTGCAACTTTGTTAGCAGAGGTGCAGTGAACATCTCTCTGCTTTCGAGCACTATATGCATTAGGGTTCACTGGAGGGTTGTTTTAGACACATGTCTGATAGCCATCTGGTTCATTTTGGTGGTTAGCTACTGTACTGGGTGTCGGTCCACCCTCGTGCACCTTTCTAGCAGACGTTCACCTCTCACATTAGTACTCAACAATTTCCACTTTTCCTATTCACAATAGCGCCATTCATCCACTCACAATAAGCTCTTAACACAACAGGATCCCTTTTTGCAACTCTGATAAATCGCCCCTTTAATCAATAGCAGCAGAAAGGGATGTCTGCAAACAGCCTATCACACACCTTATATATCCACCAAGCCAGCTCACCACACATGACTTCTGACATAGAAAGTAAGAAGTGTTCATAGTAATGTGACTTGGCTGTGTATTTAGAGACTAAAATTGCTTGTATGTTGAGGTGGAGTATTTTAGGTTTGATTACCTCTAAGTGCTACTTTACAAAGGTTCCTCGTAAACATACCACAATAAATATGCAGTTCACATAATGGTAATGCACATCATTTTATAATTCAATACCGATAGCAGAAAATTGATATTCTTATTCTCCAAGATTATTTCTGCAATTATGTCTCAGACCTTAAATCGCACAGCTATTAAACATATCTCAAAATTAATTATGCACCTCTAATTGGTTTACTAAATATTTCACCTAAACCAATTTCCTTTTTTTAGTACAGATACCTCCTAAGTGACTCTGCTTTAAAAGGCACCGAGAACTGTAAGTAGATCATTACTAGTGTATTATCTTAATACAAATCCCTGCTTGCTCCCTTGCACAAAGCTAATGAGGTTATTTTACTATGACCCATTTTAGATAAAACCGCAGTGATTGTACTTAATATCCAAACGAATTTCTAGAACATGTGTCTGAAACATATTGCTTTGTAAATCATCTAAGACTTGTGTTATGCCAAGGAAATAATGTCAGTGTTACTACGACATACTGTACTGAAATGTAAGCAAGTAGGTAAAGCATACTTCTTTAGCCAGAAGAGCGCCTGAACACTTCCGTTAAACTGTCCGCTTTTCAAGTGCAAAAGAGGGGCCTCTATCAATTTGGATATGGACCCGTAAAATGGCTTTAAAGGGTTATTCCCATTATAGCAAATGGAACTCACAATGTCCCTTAAAGGCGTTTTGCCAAGAAGTGATTTCCTCATCTAACAAGTTGAACTCTCCTCTTGAGCCTTGAAAGAGGGGCATTGTGTTTCTGTGTTTGAAAAAAACAAGTGCCTCCTCCATGATATCATTGTACCACCTCCAATGCACGCTCCCGAGGCTGATATTCAGTCTCTGTAGTTGAGCAAACATCGTTTGGCTAAACCACTGAGGATAACTATATTGTGCATAAGCTCTACAGGTGTTCTCCCGCTTATCTGCTCAGGAGAGAAGATAAGATCCAAGCAGGCAGCTTTAATGAACTGCTGCAGGGGGAAGGGAGGAGGGCTGCTGCATGTTTTCTCAGATAATTACATTACAACCAGCAGATTCTCTATACAGCAGACACAGGCTTTGTTCTCCCCCTCACTTCAAAGCTTGTTCATGTGCCCTGCCCTCAGATAAGAAGTGTAAACAACGTAAGCTGGGCCAGATCAGCTCCTGGACCTAGCTAATGTAAACAGTCAGGAAACTAAGAGGGTCTAAGCAATGCTGCAGCTCTCACAGGCTTCACTTTTTTAATTACTTATATTTAGAAAAGTGATTAACTACCCATTTTGGAGGATCTCACATAAACATTAGATTGTGTCAAATCCCCCTAAAGTGTAAACATATATTTTTGTAATTTAGTCTTTTCTCCATTTAATCCCATATTGTGGTGCAGACTTCGGTGACTTCCTCTGTTGTTGCCTTGATTTATGGCCACATATGATTGGTTTCATTTGTGGCCAGGAAATCACCATCATTCTTATGTCCCTGGTGGCACGCTCCCGGGATCGTACGTTTTGGAGCAACTCAATGCTTGTAGAACTGCTCCTGGGCATGTGCAACAACCCAGGAGCAATCCTTTCTTGCAACAGCCTGTATTCTGTGATGAGCGAAATAGGAGACGCTGTTCACTATGCATTAAAGTCCCAATGCTGCTGTGTATTATTGCCATGGCTGCATCATGAGTGCACCTGTACAGTGTTGTGGCTCAGTGATGTGAGAGGAACGCATCAACACCGTAACATCCAGAATTTTGAATATTGGCCCGTCCCTTTTTTAGGCTAGTGGAAGATGCACTCAAGGAGGTGAGATAATCCCTTTAACATATACCAACTCGGGTACATAAACTATGATAGCATTATATGGGTATCTCAGCCATGTAGGAGTTCTGCCTGGAACTATGCCATGTGCATATAAATCTTGTACTCCTGCTTATGCCATTGTGGGTCACCATGGTGCCACCCACTACCTCACAAAATACATCAAAAACAAACACTGACTGTAGCTCTGTGCTCACAAGTCAATGTGATTATGGATAGCAAATTGTATCCTGAAGACAGGAGAAAAAGTGCTTACTACTCCCAGCATGTGTTGGTCTCAGACTTCCTTTGGATCTGGGGCGTGCTGTGAATTATTCCGCCATGACAGGATTTTACTGGCCCTATTAACAAGGGCAAGTAAAATGGTCTGAAACGTGTAAGCTGGCGTGTTCCAACACCTTTATGGAAATTTTGAATATGCGTCAATAAAGTTTTTAATATATTTTTATGGAGAAAGTGCCGACAATATTTTGCTATCAAAAGGAATCTGATTATGGATAGCAGGTCAACACAATGGTGGACGCTGTCTTTCACCCAGAACCCTTCAGTGCTCCCTGTTTGCGCAACACAAAATTCGTTGGTTTTGTCATTGAAAATATATGCCTTCTAGAGTGTAATTTCAGCATGAAAATGACGCGTAGTGCCCAAGGCAGATTTCTACCTCTAATACTCTATTATATCATGGCGTGTATATGCCTGAAAGAATTGACATGCAAATTATTTTCAGAAAATTACGATAGTAAAATATGCGCCGTGTGAATGGCGGTGTGTATTTTACATTGCAGTCTATGAGGAGTGTTTAGAACTTAGTTTTGGGTGTATGTCGGCAAAATATGCGCTGAAATATGTCTCATGAACATACCCTAACTGCACTCTCTTAAACCCGGTAACAATGGGCTTTGTAGAACTGACAGTGGTTATAGTGCTAGATTATTCTTTTGACACTTGAAAAGGGCTGTATCTTGCAGCATGCAGGGTGCCGCCAACCAGGGCACTTAATGCATTGGAAAGGGTTGGTACCACAACGCTCCCTCCTAAGTATTGTTTCCTCCTGTCTCTCAGTGTGGCGTACCTCCTTTGTTTCTCCCTGCTTTAAAAGCTATGTAGCTTTGAAAGTACCCTGACAGCAATATACAACAGATACACAAAACTTTTCCTAATGAGAGATAAATTGGCAGGTTTTATGGTGACATGAATAACAAGTCTACAGTCCGGAGAGTATACACATCTCTTATTTTACAAGGTGAAGAATAATGGATGTAGCCGCTGCACAGCTGGTGTCTATATCATCTTGTCAGTAAATCAGGGATTCAGGTATTCCCACACTCTACATGGATTCAGAAAGCAATGCTGCTGTCATAAAAATACCAAATGGACTAAAGCATTAACCTATCATGGTGTCTTAAAGACCACTTAGTGATATTACCTGGCTATATGGGCACTACCTGACTATAAGGGGCATATTACCTGGCTACAAGGGGCATATTACCTGGCTATATGGGCACTACCTGGCTATAAGGGGCATATTACCTGGCTATATGGGCACTACCTGACTATAAGGGGCATATTACCTGGCTATATGGGCACTACCTGACTATAAGGGGCATATTACCTGGCTACAAGGGGCATATTACCTGGCTATATGGGCACTACCTGGCTATAAGGGGCATATTACCTGGCTATATGGGCACTACCTGGCTATAAGGGGCATATTACCTGGCTATATGGGCACTACCTGGCTATAAGGGGCATATTACCTGGCTATATGGGCACTACCTGACTATAAGGGGCATATTACCTGGCTAGAGGGGACTACTGTCTGGCTATCATATGAGGTTTTATAGATGGGGAGTTTGTGTAGAGATAGGAATTGGTAGAGAAGTGATGATAAAGTGAGGAGTCTAAGATGTTTGTTTTGTAAATTTTACAGTGAAGAGTTGAGGCCGGGAGAAGGTGTTGTGGCGGTCTGGGACAGATAGAGATGGAGACGAGAAAAAGAACAACTCTTCAGAGATGTCTCCTGTGAGTCCCTGGATGTAATTTTTCTGTGGTCGATTATATGTCTGCAGAGCCTGTGAAGAACTGGTATCACTGTATGCAGGTAAAATTGGTTGTAGTATAATGGATTGTATTCAGTAATGGTATGGTGTATTATTTAGTCACTATGTGCTGGTGATATTTGGTCACAGTGTGGCGGTATTCGGTCACCATGTGCTGGTTATATGTGATCTTAGTAGGACATTGGTACTATTAGCTTGGGATTCTGGTTTCGTGTAACAGTGTTATTTGGTAACTGTATGACTATTATTTAGTAGTTTTATACATAGCACATTGTGGTAAAGCTTTTTGTATATTTTGGCTTTGGTTTATAGTGATGCAATGTGTCACATTGTGGCGCATTATGTTACGGGGGGAGGGGTGAAATTTCTTCACCTCGCTCTGAGTGCAGTTTAGCCTAGGAACAGCCCTGTATACAGTAGCTGTAGAATAGATCCCAAGTATAAGCTCCACTGGTGGGCTCCAAGAATAAGCTCCACTGGTCGGCTCCAAGAATAAACCCCACTGGTGGGCTCCAAGAATAAGCTCCACTGGTGGGATCCAAGAATAAGCTCCACTGGTGGGCTCCAAGAATAAGATCCACTGGTGGGCTCCAAGAATAAGCTCCACTGGTGGGCTCCAGGAATAAGCTCCACTGGTGTGCTCCAAGAATAAGCTCCACTGGTGGGCTCCAAGAATAAGCTCCACTGGTGAGGCCCCAAGAATAAGCTCCACTGGTGGGCTCCAAGAATAAGCTCCACTGGTGGGCTCCTAGCATTCGCTCCACTGGTGGGTTCCTAAAATAAGCTCCTGTGGGCTCCAAGAATAAGCTCCACTGGTGGGCTCCAAGAATAAGCTCCACTGGTGAGGCCCCAAAAATAAGCTCCACTGGTGGGCTCCAAGAATAACCTCAACTGGTGAGGCCCCAAGAATAAGCTCCACTGGTGGGCTCCAAGAATAAGCTCCACTGGTGGGCTCCAAGAATTAGCTCCACTTGTGGGCTCCAAGAATTAGCTCCACTGGTGGGCTCCAAGAATAAGCTCCACTGGTGAGGCCCCAAGAATAAGCTCCACTGGTGGGCTCCAAGAATAAGCTCCACTGGTGGGCTCCAAGAATAAGCTCCACTGGTAAGGCCCCAAGAATAAGCTCCACTGTTGGGCTCCAAGAATCAGCTTTACTAGTGGGCCCCAGGAACCTCAGTCTGACACTATGATAAAAGATTTCAAAGCATGGTTCCAAGGTAAAAGATGTCATATATTGTAAGATATTCAGATATGCTATCTGCTTGAGCCCCTCATAATCAGGGTGAATGGAGTCTGTTGTTTTGAGGCAACAGGTATGTGTGGCAGCTTTGGCAACAAAAAGAAGCGCTAAAGAAGAGACCTACCTGATTAGTTTATTTGGACATGGTAGGTGGAAATACACAATTTGATCAAAATGTGCACTAAGGACCCGTGTTTTATAAATAGAAAAAGAATAGCTCTAATGCACTTTAAGTGTTCCATGGGTTAAATGTTTGCACATAAATGAACATTAATGTTTTCATGGGTTTTAGTGCCTACTATGTGCTACTGTAATTTATGTTTCTGGAGATTTTCCTATTTGTTTCACGGCCACAACAATGTGCATCAGTTTCTGTCAGTTACAATGGAGATGCTAGTTGATTTTAGCTTTGTTGAGCTCAGTGCAGGTAGAGTCCCCTGCAAAATATTATATGAGCAGTGCAGGAGGAGTCCTCTCAGGTTGTGTCAAAAACTGGAAAATCGGTAGAACAGAACACCTTTGCATTTCACAGGACCCAAGAACATTATTGCTTAGCCAAAGAGTATTTGGAGATGGACCATTATGTAGCTGAGGTGACAGGACATTGGCTGAGGGGGAGGAACTTTCACTATTACTGGTCCTCCAAGAGACATGGAGTTAATGCATTCACACAAGACATTACACAAGATTTTACAGCTGTAGGACAATGGTGTTAGGCAAAATTATGTGTCTGGAGGCTTGACATGGACATTTAAATCCTCTTCACAACTTTATACCGATGAGCAAAAGGGTAACAATGTTTTGAACTTGTGACTTTCAGGCTCCATATCTCACCATCCACTACAGCTCTGAATGTGAGACTACCATCATTTTATAGACAATCATCTTGACTATCACATACAACCTCAATTCCAAAAAAGTTTGGGCACTAAACAAATTGTGAATAAAAACTGAATGCAAATATGTGGAGGTGCCAACATCTAATATTATATTCAGAATAGAACACAAATCACAGATCAAAATTTGCAACTGAGAGAATGTATCATTTTAAGTGAAAAATATGTTGTTTCAAAATTTCATGGCGTCAACAAATCCCCAAAAAGTTGGGACCATGCCATTTTTACTACTGTGTGGCAGTCAACAGACGTCTGGGGACAGAGGAGACCAGTTTCTCAAGTTTAGAAATAGGAATGCTCTCCCATCCATGTCTAATACAGGCCTCTAACTGTTCAATCGTCTTGGGCCTTCTTTGTCGCACCTTCCTCTTTATGATGCGCCAAATGTTCTCTATAGGTGAAAGATCTGGACTGCAGGCTGGCCATTTCAGTACCCTGATCCTTCTCCTACGTAGCCATGATGTTGTGATTGCTGCAGAATGTGGGCATTATCTTGTTGAAAAATGCAGGGTCTTCCCTGAAAGAGATGACGTCTAGATAGGAGCATATATTGTTCTAGAACCTGAACATAGCTCTCTGCATTAATGGTGCCTTTCCAGACATGCAAGCTACCCATGCCACAAGCACTCATGCAACCCCATACCATCAGTGATGCAGGGTTCTGAACGGAGCGTTGATAACTTGGGTTGTACTTGTCCTCTCTGGTCCGGATGACATGGCGTCCCACTGGACCCTACAGAACTTCAAATCGGGACTCATCTGACCTCAGAACAGTTTTCCATTTTAAATGACTCCTGGCCCAGTGCAAACGGCTGAGCTTGAGGAGCTTGCTTAGAAATGGCTTCCTTTTTGCACTGTAGAGTTTCAGCTGGCAACGGCGGATGGCACGGCAGATTGTGTTCACTGACAATGCTTTCTGGAAGTATTCCTGAGCCCATTCTGTTATTTCATTGACAGTGGCATTCCTGTTTGAGGTGCAGTGACGTTTAAGGGCCCAGAGATCACAAGCATCCAGTAGAATTTTACGGCCTTGACCCTTACGCACAGCGATTGTTCCAGATTCTCTGAATCTTTTGATGATGTTATGTCTTTGCTATTTTACGCTGGGTAACACCATCCTGGTATTGCTGCACTATCTTTTTGTGCAACAATGGTGGAATTGGTGATCCTCTTACCATCTTGGCTTCAGAGAGACACTGACACTCTTTTTATACCCAATCATGTTGTCAATTCACCTAATTAGTGTTGATTGGTCTTCCAGCTGTTCGTTATATGCTCAATGTCATTTTTCCAGCCATTTATTGCTACTTGTCCCAACTTTTTTGGCATTTGTAGACACTGTGAAATTTTGAATCAACATATTTTTCATTTAAAATGTTACCTTTACTCAGATTAAACTTTTGATCTGTCATCTATGTTCCATTCTGAATAAAATATTAGATGTTGGCAGCTCCACATCATTGCATTCAGTTTTTATTCACAATTTGTTTAGTGTCCCAACTTTTTTGGAATTGAGGTTGTACATAAAGCTGACTTGCAACTATTTAGCATATGCTATGTTATGTAGATTCTTGTCATGTAACTGCATTGTTACTGTTTTGCTCCTAAAAATCAAAATTTTGATTTGTATTGTCTTTTAGTACCGTATATACTGTCGAGTATAAGCCGAGGCACCTACTTTTGCCACAAAAAAAAGGGAAAACTTATTGACTCGAGTATAAGCCTAGGGTTAAAACTGCAGCAGCTACTGGTACATTTCAAAAATAAAAATGGATACCAATAAAATTACATAGGCAGGTATAGGCAGTTTAATGTCCCCCCATAGGCAGGTATATGTCCAATAGGCATGTAAGAATGCGGGAGGGGTAACGTTGCACTCCCTACTGAAGAATGGGTATGGTTGGCCACTCTTGCAGATAAGAAAGCGAGTCGTATGGTTGCCACTCCTTTCTGGTTCTTTTCAATTGCGGGGAGAGACGAGGTGGGACTCACTGTGATGAAGTGTACCGGCGTATAAATGACACAGACAAGACAACAGCTAACCGGGAGAACTGTGGCTTTACTTTCCTTTACTTCCTCCAGCAACGACACTTGTAGCACAATCCAGTCGTCCACTTTGAGTTTCAACCAGCTCCAGTACCACGTACTCATCCAGCAGTTCCAGAGGGAGCTCTCTCAGCTCAACTTCACTGCTCTACCCTGACTGACCTTCCATGGATCCTCCACTCAGCTCAGGGGGGGCTACCTCGTACTTCAGCTGCATTGGAGGCCTCTCTTGCCCTTACTCAAAAGTGCTCCGGCTAGAGGCGAAACTCTGCCCCCAGCTACTGCTTGGCTTACTTGCTGTAAACGGATAACTATTTACAAGTCCTATGTTCTTAGGGCTTTTTCCTTGCCTTCCATTCAAATCTGCCTCTCCTCATCCCAAGGGTGGTGAGGGTGTTGCTTCCTGCTCACAATCCTGTGGCAGAGTCTCCAACAGACTTTTCCTGGCAGAATCTCTAGATTTACTACATGTCTCCCTATTTATTTGAATCCCCCCTGCTGCCAGCTAACCCCCCTTCTGCTTCACAGAGGTTCAGCTCCCTATTGGGTGAGGGTATGACGCCACTGTTACCAGGCAGACTACAACTGGGGAAGGAAACCTTAAAGGGGTTGTCTCGCTACAAAGAATAGCTTTCAAATTGTAGGGAGCACAAAATAAAGAAATTTTCCAAATATATTGCTTTGTTCATCTGTTTTTGTTAAGGAGATACAAGTGAATTAATCACCTCCCTGGCTATTTCAGTTCCCTCAGTAACCGACCTGTAAACATCTCTCCCCCCTGCTGTTTGTTCTATGTGATAGCAGTGAGTGAGTCATCACACAGGTCACAGCAACTCTGTGCTGCCGGGCAGTATAAAGCTTGATTTATCTAAAGTAAACAGCTCTAATTAGGGCTTTTGTTTGAGGGATCAGATAAAAAGTCCTGCTAGCAGTTTCTGAGAAACTTCTGAGCTAATCTGAACTAATTAACAACTGAAAACACAGAGTTGAATACACCACGGAGCTGTATGCAAATCAGAGTCAGTCTGAACCAGGAGGTGTTTCTTTCATGCATCCTATGAAACTCTGTAGGGAGATAACTCCTTTAATATTAACCAATAGATTCCTGAATCTAACTTTACTATTACAGCTATACCTAAGTCTCTATAGTACAATTACACTACTTTCCTAGATAGGGATAACAACAGCTTTGCACATCCTACAGGCAGGTGTATGTTCCATAGGCAGGTATATTTCCCCCATTAGGCAGGTATAGGCAGGTAATTGTCCCCCAATATGCAGGTATATGTAGTTATAGGCAGGTGATTGTTTCCCAATATGCAGGTATAGGTAGTTATGGGAAGGTAATTGTCCCCCAATATGCAGGTATAAGTAGTTACAGGCAGGTATAGGCAGGTAATTGTCCCCCATAGGCAGATAGGCAAAAATACAAGCACTTACCTCTCACCCTCGCGGCTCAGCCTCCTGGGCACTCTGTCTTCTTGCCGGCACAAAGCGCGCTACGTCATTAGGCCGTGCAGGCAGCGTGATACATGCATGCCGCCTGTGCCGGCTCTCTGCTCTGCAGTGGTACATTCGCCTATTTGCGCTCCGAGAAGAGTCGCATACAGGTGTAGAGTTCGCCGACAGCGCCCGGGCCACAGCAGCACCAGGACGCTGTCAGCTGACTCGGCATTCAGCTACATGCGCTCCCTGAGGAGTCGCATATAGCTGAAGTGTCCCTGCCGGGCAATCACAGCACCCGAGCGCCGACAGTGAGTCGGATTTTTCAGCACATTTTGTTGGCTTATACTCGAGTATATACAGTATTTTGTAAATCCACCTTTGACTTTCAACACTGCCTGAATCCTTCTGGGCTCTCCATCAGATTCAAATATGTATCAACCGAAATCTGATCCCAAGTCTCTTCTACACGTTCCCAATGTTGGTGCAGATTGTCCGACTCACTTGGGTATAAATACAGCTTCTTCAGCTCTACCCACAAGTGATCCATTGTGTTAAGGTCTGGGGACTGTGAGGGTCAATCCACGAACTCTACTTCATTGTCATTGAACCATTTCTTTGCCAATTTCGATGTATGCTTTGGGTCGTTGTCCTTCAGGAACACTATATCGTCCTTTTCATACCCACAGTACTGGAGTATATGAAGTAACTCATCTTATAGGATACTCAAATATCTCAGCATTAAGATCCCCATCGATCCTGGTCAAGTATCCAACACCTTTGGCTGTGAAACAACCCCGTATCATCAGGCTTCCTCCACCAGACTTGATAGTTCATTTAATTTCTCAATCTGTTAGCCCCCTTTTCCCTATATTCTTCCAGACCCATTTACACCCATCAGAGTCCAGTCTATTAATTATCGTCTCATTGTTCCAAATCACCCGTTTCCAATCTTCTACCGTCCACTTTTCATGCTTTTTTGTAAATTTGATCCGACGCTTCTGATAACGATAAAGTTGAGGCGTTTTCACCTTTTTTCAGGGCACCATTTCAGACTGTTGTAACACGTGTCACACAGTGATTGTTGAATGTCTGTAATTTCACCCTTACAAAGCATACAAGCCACCTCCACTGCCATGGTTGTTGCTTTAGAACTGATAGTTTTTGTGATGAGCCGACATGTTAACTCTGATATTTTGCCTGGACGTCCACCTCTTGGCTTTTGAATGGATGGACTTAATTTTGTATTTTTCCAGCTGTCATGGCCTCACATAATGCAGTTTGGCGACTTTCTTGAGAGAGAAGCCGAAAGACGCTATAGATGAGCTGGATGATGCTGTTTCTCTTTTCGTGGGAAATCTTCTTCATGGCTGCTCGAACCAGTGACCTTTTGCTTGGGAATCAGCCTAATAACACACTGACCTATTAGGGAATGTGAGACAAGTTGTCATTTGTAGTGTACAAGAAGAATAAGATTGTTACACTATCAGGAGCAAAACAGTAACACAGTGGTGAGCCTGAAAGTCAAAATTTTAACACATTGTGTCATGATCATGCCCGACAGACCCAGCTGTGTGCTCTAGTCGCCAGCCACGGCTGTTGCGATGAAAAATGTGGTTTATGACATAATGCTTTCACTAGTGTGAACTTGGTTTTACTTCTCTGCAGTACTAATTGATTCCTGGCCAACGCCTTGGTCAGGAATCATCCAGTACTCCACTAGTTAACCTGGTTTCTTGCTGATCTTGTTGATTGACAGCTTTCTTCTCCAATCTGGTCTTGTGTTCCACCCACCATCCTTGCCTGCTATAGAGCTCTTTCTGTCTGTAGCTAGCCCTTCCTTTTCTGAGCGCCTTTCTGGTATTTGACCCTGCTGTTCTACTAAGACTATTCTCTCTCTATTTGATTTTGTACTGCTTTGCCCGACTGGTATTGACTTGGCTTGTCTGACCCCTCTTACTTAAGTTGTGTCTTTGTTTGTCTGTGTCTTGTGTCTGCACTTAATTAGTGTAGCTACTAGTCTTCTGGTTGGGGCCGACCAATTAAGGAGTCGGGCACCCCCAAAAGGCAGGGACAGTGGTTGGGAACAGTGTCAGGGCCTCACTCTGTTTGTGTCTATGCGTGTGCCTTTGACCGGTCCCTTACATTATAGCAGGCCCTTACCCTAATCATCTCCCCCGGCAGTTTAATATGAGTACCGACTTGTCGGTCACCGACCGCCTGGGCGAGTTGACAACTCAGTTTTAGGGCATGGCGGGACCTATGAACCAAATCTCGCAACCTCTGGATGCAATAACTACGCCAGCACCCAGACTTGCCGCCCCGTCTGTGTCCGTACCTGCCCCTGTTTTTGTGAATCCTAGCGTCCGTTATAAATCTAAGATGCTTCTACCAGATCGCTTTGATGGAAATCCTGACAGGTTCCGAACTTTCAGGGAATCCTGTCACCTGTTTTTCCGCTTCAATTATTTTCCCAACGAGGCCGAAAAGGTAGCGGTTGTTGTGTCTCTCCTCCAGGGCCCACCTCAGGATTGGGCACTAGCTATGCCCCCTGAAGCCCCGGAATGGAGTTCGATTGACAGATTTTTTCAGGCTTTAGGCCATGTCTATGATAATCCCAACCGTGCAGCATGGGCAGAAACTCATCTGCTATCTATGCAGCAGGGCCGCCGCTCAGCTGAAGACTATTGTTCTGAGTTCCGCCAATGGTGTACGTCGACCTGGTGGTCTGACCAACCCCTTAAAACCCTCTTCAGACGAGGGCTGTCTGATGCGGTAAAGGATGCTGTGGTCAGCCATCCAACCCCTGAGACCCTAAATGACTTTATGACCTTAGCCGTGACTATCGACAGAAGACTAAGGGAGAGACGCAGGGAAAAGCAAGGGGGGTTGACTGTTCAGTTTAAGTCAGACTTTCCTGTACATTCTCCTTCTACCTTCTCTGAAAATTCTCCTCTTCTATCCTCCTGACCGTCTCCTGAAGAAGAACCAATGGTGTTGGGGTTTACATCTGCTGCCACCAGGAGGAGACATCGGTTGGAGAATGCCTTGTGTCTTTATTGTGGAAAACCTGACCATTTTCTAAACAACTGTCCGACTAGGCCCAAGTCACCCCGAAGAAACGGCAAATGCCTGAGTAATTTCCAGGAAGGTAACGCAGGTATACAGATACCTCCTAACCCTAGTAGTAATTTTTTTAGTTCGTAACTTTGGTTTCTAATTCCCAAAATTTTGCTTGTCAAGCCATGATTGACTCAGGTGCTGCTGCTCGTTTCATCAGTACGGTTGTTGCAAAAACCTTGGGTTTGGAATTAGTTCCATTGTGTTCTCCCTTTTTGGTTTCTGGTGTAGATCTTACCTCCCTAACCGGAGGAAGAATAAAATTTCGTACTGCTGAGATCACTCTGAATGTTGGGAGTTCGCATACGGAAAAGATTACGTTTTTTGTCATGGAGAAACTCGCTGCAGATATTATTCTTGGGTTGCCCTGGCTCCGCCTCCATAATCCTGTGTTTGATTGGAGAACCTCTGAGTTGATCAAATGGGGCGACTCATGTGGTTCTCATTTGAAGAGTGTTGATCCCTTGGTGTGTGCTGTGATTAATACTCACGATATTTCAGAATGTAATTCTGACGTCTTTGATGTGGATGTTGCTGATAATCTGCCTCCGCACCAGCCTGATGATTGCACCATAGACCGCACTCCAAGGGCAAAGCTTAATTTGTCTGCCCCTGAGCGATAATCTATGCATTTGTATATTAAGAAACCTGAAAATTTTCATTCTCCGGGAGTAGTGTTCTCGACTACTGATTCACAAAGTCCTGCTCCCCCTGAGATGTTCCCCTTTTGCCATGACGATGGTTCCCACCTCACATATTCCGCTGCTACAGGTTGTATAACTAAAATAGAATCCACCGTTAATCGACTGTGCACAGTCTGGGCTAAGAGTCATAAGACTCTTAAACACGCCCAACTAAAAAAAAAACATAAAAAACGCCGACCCAGACCCAAATATCTCCATCTTCGAGTCCCACCAGCAAAATGTGCTCCCAAGCCGGTAAAGAAAAAATTTCATCAAGCATACCCTGATAAACCTGGAGAGTCTGTTGTGGGTCCGGTGGCCCCTCCTAAGAGGGGGGGTACTGTCATGATCATGGCGACAGACCCTCAGCTGTGTGCTCTAGTCGCCAGCCACGGCTGTTGCGATGAAAAATGTGGTTTATGACATAATGCTTTCACTAGTGTGAACTTGGTTTTACTTCTCTGCAGTACTAATTGATTCCTGGCCGACGCCTTGGTCAGGAATCATCCAGCACTCCACTAGTTAACCTGCTTTCTTGCTGATCTTGTTGATTGACAGCTTTCTTCTCCAATCTGGTCTTGTGTTCCATCCACCATCCTTGCCTGCTATAGAGCCCTTTCTGTTTGTAGCTAGCCCTTCCTTTTCTGAGCGCCTTTCTGCCATTTGACCCTGCTTTTTTACTGAGACTATTCTCTCTCTATTTGATTTTGTACTGCTTCGCCCGACCGGTATTGACCTGGCTTGTCTGACCCCTCTTACTTGTGTTTTGTCTTTGTTTGTCTGTGTCTTGTGTCTGCACTTAATTAGTGTAGCTCCTAGTCTTCTGGTTGGGGCCGACCTATTAAGGAGTCGGGCACCCCCAAAAGGCAGGGACCGTGGTTGGGACCAGTGTCAGGGCCTCACTCTGTTTGTGTCTATTCGTGTGCCCCTGACAGGTCCCTTACACATTGTTACACTTTTGCTCGTCAGTGTACCTATGGTTTAAGGGCAGTGAGAATATGGAACTCACTTACACAAGACATTGTGATAGTGGATGCACTAAAGTTCAAAAAAAGGCCTAAATGCCTTTCTCAAAAAATATAATATTAGTGTTTATAGGTACTAGAGTCTGAAGATGGGATGTTGATCAGAGACCAGGGGCGTTGCTAGGGTCCCAAAACATCCGGGGCTCGGGCCCTTAAGTTTTTCTGAGTAGGGCTGGGTGCACACGGAATTTTTTGCATCTCATTGTGAACGGTGGATGTATATTTACAGAGAAAAGCCTTTGTATGTAGATGCTCAGGAGAAATATAAGTGATTACACTGCAGTTACAATTAGTGACTTAAAGGAGACGTCTCTGAAGAGTTGTTCTCTTTCTTTCTTTTCTCCATCTGTCCAGACGCCTTTGACGTCTTCTACGCCCACAACTCTTCACTGAAAAATGTACAAAACAAACATCTTAGACTCCTCATTTTTTTCAGCATTTTCTCTAAAATTTTCCCTATCTCTATACAAATCCCCATTTTAGTGCCCCAAATGGTAATAATTACCCCCTTGTAGGTAAATTTTGGGCTCCTTTTAGCCTGGTAGTAGCCCACTGTAGCCAGGTTGTAGCCCCCTTAGCCAGGTTATTACCCCCCTCTATCCAGGTTACTGCCCTCTGTAGCTAGGTTACTGCCCTTTAGGCAGTAATATCCCCCTGTAGCCAGTAACATGCTCCTTGTAGTCAGGTTATTAGCCCCCTGTCCCCAGGTTACGGCCCCCATAGCCACATAATATGCCCCTGTAGCCAGTGATTGCCCCTGAAAGCCGGGTGATATGGCCACATTAGCCACATATGCACCCCTGTAGCCAGTACATGCCCCCTGTATCCAGTGATATGCCCCCTGTAGCCAGTGATATGCCCCCTGTAGCCAGTGACATGCCCCCTTATCCATATATGCCCCCTGTAGCCAGTGACATGCCCCCTTAGCCAGTGATATGCCCCCTGTAGCCAGTGATATGCCCCCCTGTAGCCAGTGACATGCCCCCTTAGCCATATATGCCCCCTGTAGCCAGTGACATGCCCTCTTAGCCATATATGCCCCCTGTAGCCGTGTCTTGCCTCCTGTAGCCATTATGCCCCCTGTAGCCAGTGTCTTGCCTCCTGTAGCCATTAGGGCCCACTTGTAGCCAGTGTCTTGCCCCTTTTAGCCATTATGCCCCTGTACCCAGTGTTTGCCTCCTGTAGCCATTATGCCACCTGTAGCCAGTGTCTTGCCTCCTGTAGCCATTTATGCCCACTTGTCGCAAGTGTCTTGCCTCTGTAGCCATTATGCCCCCTGTAGCCAGTGTCTTGCCTCCTGTAGCATTATGCCCCCTGTAGCCGTGTTGCCCTGTAGCCTTTATGCCCTCTTGTCGCCAGTGGCTTGCCCCTGTACCCTTTATGCCCCTTGTAGCCAGTGTCTTGCCCCCTGTAGCCATTATGCCCCCTATAGCCAGTATGCCCCCTGTATCCAGTGTCTTGCCCCTGTAGCCTTATGCCCCTGTAGCCAGTTTCTTGTCCCTGTAGCCATTATGCCCCCTGTAGCCATTTTTCCCCCTGTAGCCAGTGTCTTGCCCCTGTAGCCATTTTGCCCCTGTAGCCATATATGCCCCCTGTAGCCAGTGTCTTTCCCCCTGTGGGCCATTATTGCCCCTGTAGCCATATATGCCCCTGTACCCGTGTCTTGCCCCCTGTAGCCTTTTATCCCCCCTGTAGCCCAGTGTTTGCCCCCTGTAGCCATTATCCCCCCTTTTGCCAGTGTCTTGCCCCCTGTACCCCATTATGTCCCTGTACCCAAATTATTGCCCCTGTAGCCATTATGCCCCCTGTACCCATTTTGCCCCCTGTAGCATAGCCCTGTGCTTACCCCTGTAGCCATTTTGCCCCTGTAGCCATATATGCCCCCTGTGGGCCAGTGTTTTTGCCCCTTAGCCTTTTAGCCATTCTGCCCTGTATTGCCCAGTGGTTCTTGCCCCTGTAGCCATTATCCCCCCTGTAGCCATTATGCCCCCTGTAGCCAGTGTCTTGCCCCCTGTAGCCATTTTGCCCCTGTAGCATTTGTCTTCCCCCCTGCAGCATTATGCCCCTGTAGCCAGTGTCTTGTCCCTGTAGCCATTATGTCCCTGTATAGTCCTTAGATATGCCCCCTTGTAGCCATTATGCCCCCTGTAGCCAGTGTCTTGCCCCTTGTAGCTATATATGCCCCCTGTAGCCATTATGCCCCCTGTAGCCAGTGTCTTTCCCCCTTACCTAATAAAAATAAAATAAAAAAACCTACTTACCTAATGAGGCCCGGACCGCGCGTCCTGGTCCTGCAGCTTGAGAGCGGTGTAAGCGAGTGATGTCTTTCACGCTGCTTACGACATCTCGGGGGGAGCTGGGATCCCCTCGGCCGGCAGATCTGCCGGTTAGAGGATCCCCGCGTCGCAGGGGGGTGATGAAAGCGGCGCGTCACGCCCCCCGCGACGCTCAGATGTATGTACGCCGCTCGGTGAGCACCGTACATACAGGGGAGGAGACAAGACGGGAACAATCCGTCCTGCCTCCTCCCCGACTCTGACTGCGCGGCTGCCGTGAAACGGGCGCGCAGTCAGAGACATCGGCGGGCGCCGACCACCCACAGGAGCGCTCCAGGCCCAAGGCAGCGGCCTGGAGACGCCGAGACTCGGGGCACAGGCGGATTCATTCGGGGCTCGTGCCCCGAATGAATCTGCCTAGCGACGCCCCTGTCAGAGACTTATTCTGATTGCAATATTTGGAGTCAGGATGGAATTTCACCTCTTGTATAGGGTAATTTGGGGTCAGTGTCTTAGGGGTTTTTGCTTTACTTCTAGGTTGGCCTTGAAGGTTCTGTGTCTTTTTTCAATCTTATCAACTATGTTACTGATCTTTATGCACTTCACAGGAATTAAGGGTCATTATTGCTCTGCAATGGGAGATGGACTCTTCAGTAGCTGGCAGGACAGGACATTGACTAAGGGGGAGGAAATTTAGTTATCACTGGCCTCCCCAAGACACCAGGAGTTAGAGCATGCACACTAGACACTGTCACGGGTGCTCCTGCGTACCTTACACCGGGATGCAGATGCACCAGTGTCCCGCTGGTGAGTGGCGCCGCGACCCGCATATCAGGCCGTGGGCGCACTCACTCCCCTGCGCTCCGTCAGTCCCACCCACCTGTCTGCACTCCAGCCAACGTCTCTGCCTCCCGGCGTGCACGTCCCCGCTTCCTAGGGCGCGTGCGCCGGCCCTATTAAATTTAAAGGGCCAGCGCACTGGTAATTGCCGCTGTTCCTATTTAACCCTGCCTCTTCCTGGCTACCTTGCTGGAACTTTAGTGCATTGTGCCTACTGAGAAAGCATTTCCTGTGTCTTGCTAGAATCTATGTGTAGCGTAACATTTGCCTCCGTCCCTCGACCACAAACCTTTGCCGCCTGTCCTGACCTTCCTGCCTGTCCCCGACTATGAGTTTGCCTCACGATTGTTTACCACCCTACACCTTGGCTGTCACCACAAGCAAGTCGCTTCAGGGATAATGACCTGGTAGGATTCCCGCTGCAGCAAGTCCAACCCACTTTGCGTTGGGGTCTGGAGAATACTGGGACATACTTAAATTCAGCTCCCTGGCCTGGCTTATACCACCGCTTGCGGTGATCCAGAGGATCCGCTACTGCTGCTCGTTACAGTAAGATCTGGCCATGGAACCCGCCAAGGTGCCTTTGCAGAGCGTCGCTGACCTCACCAACATCACAGCTCAGCAATCAAAGCAGATTGCGCAGCAAGCGCAGCAACTCAGCCACCTCTCCATCATGATGCAGCAGCTCCTCACCACTCAGCAGCAATAGCCGTCTCCTGTGGCTCCCTCTGCAGCATCAGATCCTGCATTGTCTGCCGGCCCAAGCCTACATCTGTCTATGCCGACGAAATTTGATGGGAACCCCAAGGCTTGCAGGGGTTTTATCACCCAGTGCTCCCTGCATGTTGAACTGATGGACAGTCAATTTCTTACCTAAAGGTCTAAGGTGGCTTTCGTGGCCAGTCTTCTCTCCGGGAAAGCCATGGCCTGGGCTACTCCCCTCAGGGACAGAGATGATCCGGTCACGGCCAACCTCTCCACGTTCCTCAGCGAGTTCCACAGCGTATTTGAGGAACCGGCCCGTGCCTCTTCTGCCGAGGCTGCCTTCTTGAATCTGCACCAAGGGGACTCTTCTGTAGGCGATTACACAGTGCAATTCTGTACCCTGGCCTCAGAGTTCTCCTGGAATGATGCGGCGTTGACTGCCACCTACAAGAAGAGTCTCTCCAGTCAGACCAAGGACGCCCTGTCCGTCCGTGATCTCCCTTCTTCCCTGAGTGATCTTATCTGTCTGGCCACTCAAATTGATGCACGCTTCTCGGAAAGGCAAGAGGAGCTCTGTTAAGAGCACGAACCGGCCAGGACACGTCTTGCTCTGGTATTTCAAAAGCCTCCACTGCAGCCCTCTCTGCCAGCCACCGAGGAGGCCATGTAAGTGGACAGAGCCCATCTGACTCTGCAAGAGCTATCTTGACGGCATGAGGAGAACCTGTGCCTTTACTGTGCCAGCCCTGAACATTACCGCAGGGGCTGCCAGCTCCGTCTTCAACGTCCGGGAAACGCATGCACCTAGACTACGTGGGAGAGGCGTCTCTAGGTGTGAGTAATTCCTCTCCATGTTTGACGATGCCGGTACAAATTGTGTCCGGATCAGGAATTCGGTTCCAAGTTTCGGCTTTTCTGGGCTCCAGGTTAGCTGGAAATTTCATGGACGCTGACCTGGTGTCTAAATATAACCTCCCGGTGGTCTGCCTGGAGAAATCGCTAGTTATGTCCTCTGACAGCGGGGAGATTCTCAGTGACCCAGTCCAGTTCTGTACTCAACTCTTGTCCCCTCAAGTGGGGGCATTACATAAGGAGACTTGCATTTTATGTATTACCTCGTTCTTCCTCTGCAATTCTTCTGTGTCTCCCATCGCTGCAACAGCATTCCTCTATGCTCAGTTGGAAGACAGGCGAAGTCACGCTTCAGGAACAAGATTGCCAGTCTCGCTGTTTGGTGGCACCGCGCCAGGTGCGTCCCGCTTCTCAACCAACACTGTTTAAGCCTTTGTCGGGTCTCCGCACTCCATTCTAAGCTTTGCGGATGCCTTTTCTGAGAAGCAAGCAGAGACTCTACCTCTTCATCGCCCTCTATGACTGCCCTATTGACCTGCTGCCGGTACGTCTCCTCCCCAGAGCAGGATTTATCCGCTGTCAGAACCGTTACCCCATGCCATTGATTACCAACCTCTTTAACCGGCTCTGCAGAGCCAAGATTTTTTTCTAAACTGGACCTGCGTGGAGCTTACAACCTCATTCAGATCTGTGAGGGAGACAAGTGGAAGACGGCCTTCAACATCCGAGATGGACACTTTGAGTACCTTTTCATGCCTTTTGGACTCTGTAATGCACCAGCAGTCTTCCAAGAATTAGTCAATGGCATATTCAGAGATCTCCTTTACACCTGTGTTTTTGTCTATCTGGATGACATCCTGGGTTTTCACCCGTTCCAAGTTCCACTAGGTCCATGTGTGGCAGGTTTTCAGGCGCATACGAGTTAACCGCCTCTATACCAAGCTTGAAAAAAGCCTCCCATTTCTTGGTCACATTATCTCTGACAAGGGTCTGCAGATGGACCCCACTAAAATTGTCAAACGTCCTTCAGTGGCAGCAGCGGTTTCTGGGTTTCGCCAACTAATATAGGCAATTCATGCCACACTTCTTGTCGGTGGTGTCCCCAATGGTGGCACTCACCAAGAAAAATGGCAACCCAAAGCTGTGGCCACCAGCAGCTAAAGAAGCCTTCTCAAGGTTGAAGTCGGCATTTTCATCTGCATCCATGCTTTCCTGGCCAGATACAGAGAAGCCCTTCTTCTTGGGGTGCCGGGCGGTTCTTACCAAAAAGGGTCCCAAAGGCAAGACACTCATATGTGGGTTCTTTTCTAAAACTTTTTCCTCCACAGAGAAGAATTACTCCATTGGGGATCGGAAATTACTGGCCATCAAACTGGCTTTGGAGGAATGGTGCTATCTCCTTGAAAGAGCTCGTCACCCGGTCAATATCTACTGACCACAAAAACCTTCTATACCTTAAGACAGCCCAACATCTAAACTCGTGCCAAGACCGATGTCCTTCTTTTCCCAGTTCAATTTTCTAATTCATTTTCGCCCTGCAGAGAAGACTGTCAAAGAAGATGCTCTTTCCCGTGCTTCTGACATGATAGGGGAAGAACCAGCTCCTCGGCACATCATTCCTTCTGAACATCTGATCTCTGCTGCTCCCTTCTACCTCCAGCAGGTTTCTCCGGGCAAGATGTATGTGCAGCCAGCACTGTGGAAGAAAATACTAATATGGGGACATTGTTCTTGAGTTGCTGGACATCCTGGGGTGCAAAAATCTTGTTCTCTGATTTCTAATTTTTATTGGTGGCCTGATCTTGTTAAAGACATTCGTGAATTCGTTAAATCTTGTACTTAGTGTGCCCTTAACAAGTTACCTCACATCAAGCCGGCAGGTCTGCTACAGCCACTACCTATCCCCAATAGCCCTTGAAACCACGTGGCTATGGACTTCATCACTGTTCTTTCCCCATCCTCCGGTAATACCGTTGTCTGGGTGGTCACAGACCTGACTTTTCATCAGTCTACCATCCATAAATGAATGGGCAAGTGGAGAGAGTTAATAAGGTCCTAAACAGCTACTTGCGCCACTTCATTTTGCCACGTCTAGACGACTGGGCCAACCTGTTACCATGGGTAGAGTTCTCATACAATTCTTTGGACTCGGAGTCTGCCGATGCCTCTCCCTTTTTCATTGTCTATGGACAACATCCCGGCCCACCACTCCCCCTCTTGGTGCCTTCTGAGATTCCTGCCGTGGAGGATCTGGTCCGGGACCTAACGGCCATCTGGGATCAGACACGCCAGTCCCTTCAACTGGTGTCTGCTCGTATGAAGACACAAGCAGACAAAAACCTTCCCCAATCCTTGCTCCTGAAGACAAGGGGCAACATGTCAGAAAAGAGGTGCTTCCAAGCCAGTTTTAAGGCGCATTAAATGAGAGTATATGGCGCCTGAATAAATAAACCTGTCAAAAATCTGGTGTCTGGTATACCTTGTATAGGATATTTAATGTGCCTAATATAGGCGTATACCAAGAAAAGGCGCATAGTATATCATTGCTAGCATATTTTATGCACCTACTGTAGGCACATTCAAAAGTGTCATGCCAGGCATAAAATGCACCTAGTTTTGGTGTTCGACAGTTAACTTATATAGAGAATATGGCGTCAACTGGTTTTTGGTGCAGCCCTAATGGACATGTCGTCCAAGGTGTGGTTGTTGGCCAGATATATTCGTCTCAAGATTCCCAGCTACAAACTTGGCCCTCGTTTCCTGGGGCCATTCGAGATGTAGAAACGCATCAACCCAGTGGCCTATAAGCTCCATCTTCCACCCACTATGCGTGTCCTGAACTCGTTCCACATCTCCCTTCTGAAGCCGCTAGTCCTGAATCGTTTTTCCTGGAAGGTCGCTCCTCCTGCTTCTGAAGCCGATGCCACCAATGTTTTTACTATAAAGGAGATTCTGGCCATGAAGACTATCGGGGAGAAGCAAAATTTCCTCATTGACTGGAAGGAGTTCGGACCAGAAGAAAGGTTCTGGGGAGCCAGAAGACAACATTCTGGACCGTAAACTTCTCCAGAGATTCCTCCAGGCCAGAAATAGGTGGAGGCCAAAGGGGGGGGGGGGGCGATGTCACGGTTGTTCCTGCGCCCCTTGCACCGGGTCGTAGACGCCCTCATGTCCCGCATTTCGGGCCGCGGGCGCGCTCCTCCCGTGCACTCCGTCAGTCAAACTCACCTGTCCGCACTCCAGCTGACTTCTCTGCCTCCCGGTGCGCGTGTCCCCGCTTCATAGGGCGTATGCGCACCGGCTCTGTTAAATTTAAAGGGCCAGCGCATCAGTGATTGGCGATCATTGGGCGCTAACCCATTTAACTCTGCCTCTTCCTGACTACCTTGCCAGATCTTTAGTGCATTGTGCTTACTGAGAAAGCATCGCCTGTATCTTGCTAGCATCTCCGTCGACCATACCTCTGGCCTCCGTCCCTCGACCACGAACCTTTGCCACCTGTCTTGACCTTCCTGGCTGTCCCCGACTACGAGTTTGCTTCACAATTTTGTACCACGCTACACCTCGGCTGCCACCACAAGAAAGTCCTGTCAGGGGTAGCGACCTGGTAGGATTCCCGCTGCAGCAAGTACAACCCGCTTTGCAGCAGGCTCTGGTGAATACTGGGACCTACTTAGATTCCGCTCCCTGCTCCCTCCATGGCATATACCTTACAGCAGGAGAAAAGCGCTGATGGGCAAGATGCAGTGCAGATAAGCTTTACCCTTTACATTCATATCTTATTTAGAACTTAACCCAAGGATTAAGGGGGGTATGACTACGGAACCAAGGAACTTTATTACTCAGGCAAAGAGTGATGGGAGATAGACATTTCACTAGCTGGCATGACAGGGTATTAGCTGAGGTGGCTATCACTGGCCCTCCAAGAGACCGGGAGATAATGCATGCACACTATACCACATTCTAGTTGGAGGAGAGTGGTGATGGGCAACATGCTTCACATGGACACTGTTTACAATTTTGCCTATGGATTAAGGTAATAACTATGGAACTTTCTCACAAGTTCAAGAATGGCCTAGATGCCTTTCTTGTAAACTACAATATTAAAGGTTATGGATACAATAGTCTGGAGATAGGACGTTCTGATTGCTTTATTTAGAGTCAGAAATTTTTCCTCTAGTATCGAGCAATTGACATTAACTTTATAGGTTTTTTTGTCCTTCTCTGGATCAACACAATAGGGTTCTAGAATGGACATGATGGACCTGTTTCTTTTTTTAACCTTAACTACATAACTGATCTCTATGTAAATAGATATCTGGGGGGCATGTATGAATGGGGCTGCGCCAGATATCTGGCATCTTTTAAGCCCGATATCAGGCGCAGCCCCATTCACTACATTTTTAAATGTGCCACACGCCATTATCAGGCGCATTACAAAGCGCCCGTGGCACTTTGTAATGCGCCTGATCTCAAGGGGCGGGCGGGAGGCGGGGTGCACTAGAACCGTAGTGAAGCTATAGATTTATAATTTTGCAACGCAATTTCTGGGCACTAGAACAGGTAGACCATTTTCAAGGTGGTATACCTGAGCCAGAACTGTCGTACAAGTGCTAGAATGCGCCTGATAAATCAGGCGCATTAAAGCTTGTTATTATGCACATGAAATTTGGCATGTAAACAGCAAATTTCATACATGCAGCCCCTGGTGTTCAATGTGTAGAAAACTTTTTATACCCATAAGAGATAGATGTTAGTGGCAACTGACTGGCTCTAAAGTCAGTTCCAAATTGGCTGGTGTTGTGCAGACCCATTACTCTATCATAGCCTAGGCTCACAATGTGTCATAGTGTATTTTAGCGGGATTAACTCTGAAATTCAGTCTTTGTTGAGCTACAATCCATTGATTTAAACGTGCCTGGCATGCTGCATGCAGCATTACTGCTGCAGGTAATTATTGTGGAGCAAAAGCATAACTAAATCTTAATTCAGCAGAATCAACAATAGATTCAAAATATGATTCAGCCGAGTGAAGACCCCGGTTTGCTCTGCAAACTATAATTTCCTGGAATAACCACCTTCATTGATAATTTCACCTTAAATAAACCTACGACAAGCTATTTGTACTCAGGGTTGTTAGTATATAGCTTTATTCTTAATTGAGCGGGATGATAGATGAGACTTTGTGCACAATGCGTATGTAAGGGATTATTTGCTTTTTGTTGAAATCAGTCACTTTATTTAACAGTTCAAATGAATGGATTACTATGCACACACAATACTGAAGTTTAGTTACAGATTAGTCACTTCATAATAGAGGGGAAGATTAACAGCTATGTATTCACAAGATACATCCATTGTACAATCTCTGGAGATATTATCCATGAAAGTAAAGTAATTCCACAATACGTCCTTTGATGTCTTGAGCAACATTGTGTCACTTGTTAATAAATATTTTAAGAAGAGATTCTATTTAATGTCCATAGGCCCATTACGGTTTAATGTTTTAAGGTGAAAAGAAAAGGGATTTTGGTTGCAGGGTACTTCTCCAGAATATGATGACCTCAGTCATTACATAGATGAATGCCAGGATACATTAAATGAAGCAGAGACTAAAGTAAGAGAAGAAGAAAGAAAAGGAGAATTATTAGCACATTGTGCAGTTCCCAGAGCTAGGCTGCAGATGTCACTCATGCAGTTGCCCAAAGGATTTTAAAAAAGGCTAAAAAAGCAGAACAATAGCCTAAAATTCAGTAAAATGTAGTTGGCAAAACAATGTATTTAAAAAGTCCTAAATGCTCAAGACAGGAACCTACAGTAGTTCTGCCTCTATACAAATCATTGGAATATTGTATATAGTTTTGAGCACCAGTGTATAAGGACATAGCGGGTGCAAAAGAAGGTAAGCAAGTGTGTTAAACGTATTTGAGGTCCCAAACTAGGGTTTGGGAAAAAAGAAGATTTAGGGGCAATGTATTTACCATGTACAAATATGTGAAAGAATAGTACACAGATCTCTTGTATATCACAGGTTATGGGAACTAGATTCCGGAGAAAGAATGTTAATCCACCCATTATTCTGATTGTCATATTTTAGTCAAGAAGGAATTTTTCCTCTTGTATGGGACAATTGGCATCTGCTTCATAGAGGTGTTTGCCTTTATCTGGATCAACACTGACGGATTTTAGGTTGTACTTAATGAACTTGTGCCTTTTTCCAACCTTGTCTCCTATGTTACTACAGTTCATTGATATAAATATCAATAATCCCAGTTTGGTTGAAGCTTTGGTCGAATGAACCTCAGGACCTTGGTTAAAAGGGTGATTTCACAAAAATGTGGTCATGCGCTCTGTCTTCTATCTCTCTTCTTCTCGGGTTATATAGAGAGATCCCTGGTGTGTTGATCCAGATGAAACTGCAGTTTCTTCTATGTGTAGCAGAAGAGAAGACTACAAGGGTAAATACAGTAACAGTGTTTATTTTGAGGCTGGATTTAACAATTACCGTATATACTCGAGTATAAGCCGACCCGAATATAAGCTGTGGCACCTACTTTTGCCACAAAAAAACGGGAAAACTTATTGACTCGAGTATAAGCCTAGGGTGGAAAATGCAGAGGCTACTGATAAATCTCAAAAATAAAAATAGATGCCAATAAAATTACATAGGCAGGTATATGTCCCCATAGGCAGGCCATAGGCAGGTATATTTCCTACAGGCAGGTTACAGGCAGGTATATGTCCCCATAGGCAGGTTTATGTCCCCATAGGCAGGTTATAGGGAGGTATAGGCAGGTTTATGTCCCCATAGGCAGGTTTATCTCCCCATAAGTAGTTATAGGCAGGTTTATGTCCCCATAGGTAGTTATAGGCAGATATTGGCAGGTTTATGTCCCCATAGGTAGTTATAGACAGGTTTATCTCCCCATATGTAGTTATAGGCAGGGTTATGTCCCCATATATAGTTATAGGCAGGGTTATGTCCCCATAGGTAGCTATAGGCAGGATTATGTCCCCGTAGATAGTTATAGGCAGAGTTATGTCCCCATAAATAGTTATAGGCAGGTTATAGACAAGGTTATTTATAAAAAAAAAAATACAAATACAGCACTTATCTCGCTCCCTCGCCGCTCTGCTTCCTGGGCGCTCCGCTCCGTCTTCACGCCAGCGTCATCAGGCCGCGCACGCAGCGTGATAACTTGCACGCTGCCTGTGCCGTAAACTCCGGACATCCGCGAGTTAGCGGCCGCCCGGAGTCCACTTCGGAGCAGGGAGCGCTCGCTCTCTGAGCCGCAGTGGTATCTCTTCACCTGTATGCGCTCCCAGAGGAGTCGCATAAAGGGGAAGAGATCGCTGACAGCGCATGGGCCACTGAAGTGCCCGGACGCTGTCGGCTGTACTCGGAACTCAGCTATATGCGCTCCCTGAGGAATCGCGTATAGCTGAAGTGTCCCTGCCGGCGTACGGGCCATCACAGCGCCCGAGTGTTGACAGTGACTCGAGCTTAAGCCGAGGTTGGATTTTTCAGCACTTTTTTGTGCTGAAAAACTCGGCTTACACTCGAGTATATATGGTAACAATATTCTTTGTTACACTATCCTGTAAGATGCTTAGTGTCAATGTACAGAGAAAGCCTCTTCTATTAACTTGGTGGATCCTCTGTAATCACCGTGTGCAAGGATGTTCTATGTGGAGACCATGCCAGGGAGCGGAGTCTAAGGGGCCCCCGGTCTGCACCAGAGCCTGCCGCAAGAACTTCACTGCGGTGAAACCCAAGGTCGCTACCCCTGACTTGGCTACCCATGGTGACAGCCGAAGTGCAGGACAGGTAGACAGAGGTGATGGGTCACACAGGTGTGGCTGTAGACAGGTAACAGGTCCCAGGTAACTTACAGGTACAGCAATAGTTATACAACAGTAGAATAGCAGACTAATGCACTGGCAGGAACAGCAGCAATGCACAGGTAATGCAGGGTTAATGCAGATATAATGAACTAGCAGCAGCTACCCAGCAGAGAGGGGTCAAGCTCTATGAAGGGCATCAATGAACTGACAGTGAGGCAGGGGCAGGAAGCTCCTTTTAAAACATGGGGTCACAGGTCATTGTTCAGGTAATTAGCATGCTGTCACTTTAAATAGTCGAGAGCTAGAGCGCATGCATGCAAGGATAAGTTTACAGCAGCGAGCGCAACAGGTAATGGGGATTCACGCAGCAGGGACCAGAGTGACAGCAGGGGCATTGCCATGCCCTCGATCCGCAACGGGAACTGTGGCATGGGCCGTGACAGCAATGGGGACATGGCAGGCATTGGCATGTCTGCGGTCCATGGCAGGGACAGTGGCATGTACCATGACACTAATGTCCTCCATATACCCAAGCAGTTAAAACAATTGCATAGCTTTTTTGCCAGCATATTCAAAGAGTAAGAAACAAAAACAATTAAATTATTCTCGTTAAGGGAATATTAAAAAATTACCTATTGTTTCACTCTTGTTTTTCTGTAAAACACGTGTTTTAAGAATTTTTAAGAATATTTTAAATTTTTAACATCGCTATCAATATTTGTAAGAAATCATGTGGTTTTCACTTTGGTTACTAGGTCTGACACTTTGGGCAACATGTATGAATTCTGGCGCTGATAGACTAGTTCTAAACGCTTTAAAGGAGTATAGACTGCGCCAGAATATATGAACCTGTTCTTCTTCAGGTCTTACATACAGGCGCAGTCTAGTGCCAATACGTCAACTCAGGCTCTGGTAGACCACCTTTAACTTGGTCTGGCTGTTCTAACTCTTCGGCACCAAGGTTTTGGTGTCAGAGAATCATAATGTGTCTACAGAACGCCCCAAAAGTTTGGAGTACACCTGTTCATACATCTATAGAACTGGTCTACTACAGCTTTTTGATGCCAGAATTCTGGCGCACCCCCATTCATATATGTCGCCCTTTCTGATTTGTAGAGAAAACTTTTTAGTAGTCTCGTCTAGTGTCGATCGAACCGTTCGAGAAAAGTTAAGTTCGTGGCGAACATCTTGATTTACTCAAACCGAACCAAACATTTTACTGTTCGTTCGAGTAAATGTTCAAGTTCGCCATGGCGTTTGACACTCTATTTTAAGTTTTCAGCGCCTTTCTGCACTTTTGGCAGCCATCCAATCAGTGCAAAGCACAGAGAAGTGTCAAAAATGTCATCGCTGAGGTATAGGACCCTCACTGGCTGCTAAAATCCCATGACTATGTTATATATATTTTACTGTATTGCGTTCTGAATGGCATTTTCAGCTCATTCTCTGTAGTGTGCAGACTGCTCTGTGTCTGCTTGCTTGCAGTATTGAGGATGAAATCATTTTATAATACACCATTTCCAATTCTCCTATACAAATAAATATATTCTAAATAGTGGTTGGTTGGTGAAAATTATTCTGAGTGGGTAAAAGTTCATTTTGGCAGTTTTGGGGGTTCAGAAATTGTATTACACTCCGTCTTCAAATCTCCTAAAAAAAGAAATATATTTGAAATAGTGGTTGGTTAGTGAAAATTATACTGAGTAGAGAAAAGTGCATTTTGGCAGTTTTAGGAGTGAAATACCTTTCAAATATACCATGTGTTTTTGTCATAATTAGAGATGAGCGATTTAATCGAGAAAAGATGAAATTGAGCCAATGTTTACGTTTTCTGTGATCTAAATTCGATCTAATTTATTTCCTTAAAATCGGATCTAAAATCGCGATAGCGGATTCAGATTGTGCCATTTTCGCTGCTTCCTGTACTTTTGGCAGCCAGCCAATCAGTGCTGAGCACAGAGGGGGTCAAGAATGTCACCAGTGGGGGGGTGTAGGGATATCATTGGCTGCTAAAATCACATGACCCTGTTTTATCTATGTCACTGTACTTCCTGCTGAATGCCATTACGAATACAGACTGTGAACTGAACAGATTGCTCTCTCTGTACTGCTTTTTTCAAAGCAGGCAGAGACTCCATTTTCCAGCGATTTTAGAAAGGGAAAGCTGCTAGATAGATTAGTTAGGTTAGGGGTACAGCAAGATTAGGGAATCCTAGACAGTATTAGTCAGAGATTTGGATATAGCTGCATACTGTATCTCTGCATTGCCCAAAAGTTTCTTGCTGCAGTTTCTGAGGCAGTGTCAGCTTGGTTTTGGGAGCAGCTTGTGCAGCAGACACTGTTATGGAAATCTCTCAAAAGAAATCACTGGGATATATTGGTTTATTGCAGAAAATGTCATTCCGTGCCCACAATGTCCTTGCTGCAGTTTAATATGGACAGCCAGTGTACAGGACACTGTTAGGAAATCTGCCCTAACAGATCTGCCCTATAGCTATGATACACTGATTTCATTATGTGCCCAAAATTTCCATGCTGCAGTTTTGGGGGGACAGCCGGTGTAACAGACACCGTTCTTCCATAAGACCCCATTTCACAGATATTCCATAGAAAAAACATATTTCTAATCCTTGTTGCTTGTCGCATAAGACCACATTTCTTAGATATTCTGTAGAAAAAAATTCTATTTCTACTCCTGGTTGTCAGTTGTCGCATAAGACCACATTTCTTAGATATTCCGTAGAAAAAATTCTATTTCTAGTCCTACTTGGCTGGTGTAGATTGCAAGGACTAAAGCAAGAACACTGTTAATTTGTTGTCAGAGTTCTTCCACAACACCCCCACTTCATAGATATTCCATAGAAAAAATTCTATTTGTAATCCTGGTTGTCAGTTGTCACATAAGACCATATTTCTTAGATATTCCGTAGAAAACATTCTATTTCTAGTCCTACTTGGCTGTTGTAAATTATAAGGACTGAAGCAAGAACACTGTTGATTTGTTGTCAGAGTTCTTCCACAACACCCCATTTCATAGATATTCCGTAGAAAAAAATTCTATTTCTGCTCCTGGTTGTCAGTTGTCGAATAAGACCACATTTCTTAGATATTCCATAGAAAACATTCTATTTCTAGTCCTACTTGGCTGTTGTAAATTACAAGGACTGAAGCAAGAACACTGTTGATTGGTTGTCAGAGTTCTTCCACAACACCCCACTTCATAGATACTCCGTAGAAAAAATTCTAACTGACAAACATATCCGGCTTTCCCCTGAGAATGTGGATCGTTTGACTTTTATCAAAAAGAATCAAGCAGGGATCGCTGATTTTGTTGCCGAGGTCACCCATTAGTAAACTGTAGCACGCCTGCTTCACAATGTGGAATACTCATTCCCCATTAAAAAAATAAAATTGTCCTATTGAAAAACTTTATTCAAAATACTCAATTCTTATTGCTAATTGTATTCAGAGTGGTTTTGTGGTCAGGTGACTGTAAAAGACACAAATAGTAAAGGTCTCATTGAAAAAACCTTATTGCAAATACTCACTTCATGAAAATTTTAAACAGTGTCAATGGTTTTGGGGTCATGGTGCTGTAAAAGACAGCAATAGTCAATGTCCTATTCCAAAAAATCTTATTTAAAAAAATCTTTTCTTCCTGAAAATTTTATAGAGTGCCCGAAAGGTCATTTTTGCTGATTTGGGGTCATGCTGCTGTAAAAGACAATAGTCAAGGTCCTATTCCAAAAAATCTTATTTAAAATACTAATTTATTCTTGCTTATTTTAATCTGAGTGTCCATAAGGTCATTTCTGCTGGTTTTGGAGTCAGGCTACTGTAAAAAGGGTGAGAGGGGTGCCAATAGGCCAGTACTCCTGTCAGGAGTCCTAATCAAAAAGGGACCCAGTGATATGTAAAAATAGGAACTAGTAATGGGTGGGGGCCCCATTTGATTTAGCTACATGGGGCCCTGAAACGGTTAATAGGTGACTGACAGCATCCCTGGCAACCACTGCACCACCTATAACTATGGCCCTGCCAGCTGAACCTCTGTGTTCCCCATTGGGATGTTCTTGCTGCCATCACATATATGACATGTTCTTGGGTCCTAGTGAAAAAGGGATAGGGGGCTCCAGCCAGTTACCATGAGCCATTTCCAATACCGGCGTCTTCTTACGTGTCCAAGGGACCCCATGGCAGCTACTACTGTTGTACCTACTATAGCTACGCGGTCCTCATCTTTTTAGTTCCTTGCTGCAGTTTTGTGGGCACAGCCAGTGTACAAGACACCGTTCTTCCGTAAGACCCTATTTCACAGATATTCCATAGAAACAATTCTGTTTCTAATCCTAGTTGCCAGTTGGAAATTATAGGGATTTAAGAACACTTGTGATTTGCTGTCTTTGGAGTACAGTTCTTCAATAAGATACTGTGAACAAATCTTCTAGACCTTTTTAATATTTATATTTTTGAACATGGCCTGTCATCGCTTGGTCAGTGTGTCTCATGTCTGAAAAGCAGTGCCAATCTGTTCTTCAGTGGTTTACACACCCTGCATCCAGCGGTTTTAACTCTTCTTCCTCTCAGTCACAGCCACATGTATCTTCATCATCATCAGTCCAGACTGAAGCAAACATGGGCCAAATATCACACAATAAACAGACCCCACTAGTTAATCCATATTCTGAAGAGCTCTTTGATGATACAATGCGGTTGGCGTCATAAGGCATTTCAAAAGATCAAGAGTCCCAAGAGGATGATTTTGCCTGCTCTGATGCCTAATCGCTGATGCCCTCAGAGGAGGAGAAGGATGCTGGTTCATCTCTTTCTGCTGGACTCGCCGTTTTTAAGGTGCGAAAATGGCAAACACAAGAGGCAAAAGGTGTGGAACCCGGTATATGTTCTCCAGACCCTTCCTTAACATGAAGTTCTGCCTTTGTCAATATACATGTGCATCTACAAGAAGGGCGACATTGTGTACATTAAGGGTATGGGCACCATACAAAAAGGCATGCCACATAAATGCTATCATGGCAAGACTTGCAGGATCTACAATGTTACATAGCATGCTGTGGGTATAATTTTGATTGTGAACAAGCAGATGAAGGGTTAAACCCTTGTCAAAAGAATCAACGTCCGTGTGGAGCACATTCGCCACTCCAAGAGCAGAGAGTGTAGTCCAGCGCATCAAGGAAAATGATAGGAAGAAAAAGGAAGTCAAGGAGAAGGGCACCTGAGTGGAACTGGAGCGTTAGCCAGTGTTTCCAAGTGAAGCTCACTTCGTCCCCACTAGTGGAAAAGCACCTGAGCTCCTTGAGCCCATTCCCGACGGTTTTATGGCATAATGTCACAATATCCTTTGCAAAATATTCCATTGTTGCTTAAGCATAAGGATGTTATGGTACTACTTAAGTCTTTTTGGAATTTTATATGGAGGGGCAAGGGCTCTCGTATAGGCAGAAATTTCTCAAGCGCTACCCAGGTCTTGACTGCCTTCTGAGGAAGGCTCGAGGTCTTAGCTCACACTTCCGGCATTTGCATTTCTTCTTGCTAATTTTATTCTGAGTGTCCATAAAGGCATTTTTGCTGGTTTTGGGGTCAGGCTCCTATAAAGGGATGCCAGGGGTGCCGATAGGGTAGTACTCCTGTCAGGGGCCCTAATCAAAAAGGGGCCCAGTGATATGTTAAAAATAGGAAGTAGTTATGGGTGGGGGCCACATTTGATTTAGTTGCATGGGCCCCTGAAACGGTTAATAGACGACTGACGGCAGCCCTGGCTACCACTGAACCCCAATAACTATGGCCCTGCCAGCTGAACCTCTGTTCCCTGTTGGAATGTTTTTGCTGCCACCATATATATGACATGTTCTTGGGCCCTGGTGCAAAAAGTGATAGGGGGCTCCTGCCAGTTACTATCTGCCATTTCCAATACTGGTGTCTTCTTATGTGTCAATGGGCCCCGTAAGCAGCTGCTACCACTGTACCTGCTGTAGCTACGCTGTCCTCATCTTTTCAGTTAGCCATTGAAAGGAATAAAATATTTTAGCCTGTGAATTTTTTTCTGTGACTGTTAGGGCCATATGTATGGAAACTGTCTAGGTCTAAAACTCACGTTGTTATCCATAGCAACCAATCAGAGCTCCCCTCTCATTTTTCCAGAGCACTATATGAAATGAAAGGGGCGCTCTGACTGGTTTGTATGGGCAGCAAAGTGGCTTTTAGACCTAGACAGTTTTTATACATTTGGCTCTAAGAGCCAAATTGTCTTCACTAAGATGTACCACGTATCCACTTTACTATTGTGGATCATAAGTCCAGCTTCTCCTCACCTGTTTCGTTCTAAAGCCTGATCATGTTCTCCCATTGACCTTAATGGGACTCAGCGATTGATCGAGATCGAAAATCGGCAATCAACTCGATCTAGATTTTTTTTACTGATCGCTCATCACTAGTCCTAATAAATATATCCAGGAAATAGAGTTCTCTCTGTTGCTAAATCGTACTCAATGCCAAAAAGTGTAATTTTGCCAGATTTTAAGTCCACATGACGCTGAAACATGCGTGCGTTATTGTGGTCCATATATATATATATACACTTCTCTCTTTTTTATTACATATATCTTGTGTCACGTGTACTGGAAAGTGTCGCCAATCTGTTCTTCAGTGGTTATCAGACCCTGCATCCAGCAGTTTTACCTCCTCTTCCTCTCAGTGACGGCCACAAATGTCATCATCATCATCAGCCCAACCTGAAGCAAATACGGCCCGAATTTCACAACCCAATATACAGACCACTCCAAATCAATATTCTGAAGAGCTCTTTGATCACACAATGTGGTTGGGGTCAGAAGGCAGAAATTCCGAACGGTCAGCAATGCCTCGCAGTGCCTGTGGCTTCTAGCCCGCAGCTTGAGGATGTAAACTGTGAGGAAGAAGAAGTCACCTGTTATGATGATGACATTGCGGATCTAACCTCAGAAAGGGAGAGGGCGGTCGCACAAGTCCACTGACATTACTCCACCAGCCGTGGTCAGTGGTGGCAGCGGGAACACCGGTAGATTTTCACAGTCGAAGAGGTCCAGGACCTGTGAAGCCTGGGCCTTTTTCGATCAAGCCTCAGATTCACCGACTAACATCATATACACATCAGTAGAGCAAAGAATGAAAAGAGTTTAAGCACCACGAACATGAACAGGCACATGCATGGAAAGCATAAATTGCTGTGGAGTAGTCGCTTGGAGAACAAAGGCCACACAGGTCCACTGCTTCCAACTAACATGATATCTTCTACCTCCTCCTCCGCCACTTTCAAGCCCAAGAGGTCCTCTGCTGCCGATGCAGCATGACCAAGCACCATCCCCAGTTCCAGATACTGTGGGCCGATTCCCACCACCAGCAACACAGCCTACACCTTCCCCTTCCACCAATGTGACCTGCACACCGTACAGCAGCCAATCCAGCAGCCAGCCTTCTGTGAAGAGGCCACCAAAATGGTCAGTCGGGATGATGCCCTTGTCAGCATGACCATTCTTTTTATATTTTTACTGGTAAAAAGCGTTAGGCACTCTGCAGCAGGAGATCCCAGCAGTGATGGAGGAGGAGGAGGAGGCAGACACAGAGCCTTACTCGGCAGAGGATGTAGAAGGCCCCCTGTTTTGCAATTGTAAGGTCTTCTTTAGGCGGTGGTTCTAGGTCGAGGACGGGTTCAGAACGACAGATCAGCTCACAGAGTACAGCGCACGAGGCTAGCCAGGGCTCTTGTGACGGTCAGGAAGTGGAAGAGGATGAGGAGACAGGGCTGGATACCACTGGTACTGATTACTCTTTAGAGGTTGGCTCAGATTACAGGAGGAGGAGGCGGAGGAAGAGGAGGAATATTTAGTGCCCCTTGACCCTGAAGCTTGGGAGGCTTGTGAGATCCCAGCAGCATCTCACACATGAGTGCTTGGATGCTACATTACCTGCAAAATGATCTACGCATCAAGGCAATAAAAATGAACAGCGATTACTGGGTGGCCACCCTTCTTGATCCACGTTACAAGACAAAAGTGAGCAATTTCCTTCCACCCGCAGAACTTGACAGTAGAATGCAGGATTTTGAGTGCTCATTGACCAACTCGAGATATTTTTGCGTCTTCACATTCTAATGTCATTGTGGACCAACGTCAGCAACGCGACAGCAATAGAATGGCAAATAGCCGCAGCAGCAGGCAGTGTGACAGAACCCTACTGGGTGACATTTGGCAATCGACTTTTACCACCTCACCAATGCCTGTACGGCAGTGCAGCATTCAGACACACAGAGACTGTCTTAAGACCCTGGTCCATGATTACCTGCAGCTCAACATCAATGTTTTTGAACTTTTTCTGGACCCATTCAACTTCTGGGTGTCCAAACTGGGTGAATGGCCTGAGCTTGCTCGACACACCGTAGAAGTTTTATCCTGCCCAGTAGCCAGCGTTATCTCGGAACGCACATTCAGCTCATCTGGCGGAGTGCTAACTGACAAACGTATCTGTCTTTCCCCTGACAATGTGGATCATTTGACATTTCTAAAAATGAATCAAGTGTGGATCTCTGACCATTGTGTTGTCCCGGGTGCCGATGTTACTGACTAGTAAACTGTAGCACATCTTCTTGACAATGTGAAATACACATTTAAACTGCACTACATCTCATGTTTGTAGTTCCTGTGCCTGCTGCTTCTACAAATTGTATTCTGCTGCTGCTAACAACTAGATTAAGAAGTCTTAGGGCTGAATTTATTTTGAAATAAACACCTGTATGACCTTGATGTGCACTGCATACACCTCTTACTACTCCTCCTTCTAGCCCTCCAAATCTTTATTTTTTAAATGCCAAATGAAGTCCTGTTATCCTCAACCTCAATGTTTCCCATTGCCATGTTCTTGCTGCCACCAATGGTACTGCTGTCTAATCTTATCGAACCGGAACCTCACTTTTCCCATTGCCATGTTCTCGCTGCCACCAATGGTACTGCTGCCTAATCTTATCGAACCGGAACCTTGCTTTTCCCATTACCATGTTCTCGCTGCCACCAATGGTACTGCTGCCTAATCTTGTTGAACCAGAACCTCTAAGTTCCCCATTGGCATGTTCTCGCTGCCACCAATGTTACTGCGATCTAATCTAGTCCAGCCTGCAGAGTTCAAGTTCTTGGGCCCTGGTCCAAAAAGTGAAATGAGGTTCCTGCCAGTTACCTTGTGTCATTTCCAATACCAGTGTCTTCTTATGTGTCAAAGGGGCTTTTGGGCCCCCTCAGGAGGTAGGGCCCCATAGCTACCGCTGCACCTCCTATAGCTATGCCCCTGCTTGCAAGCTGTCCTCATCGTTAGCCTTTGAAAGGAACAAAGTATTTTAACCTCTCAGTTTTTTTCTGTCACTCTTAGAGCCAAATTTTCTTCACTAAGTTGTTCCACATATCCAGTCTACTGTTATGGATGGTAATTCTAGCTTCTCCTCACCTGTATAGGTAAAAATATTAACCTGAACATCTTCTCCCGTTGACTTTAATGGGGTTCGTGTTTGAGCTCAAAACAAACCTCAAACCGAACACCACTACTGTTTGAAGTTCGACTCGAACATTTTACTGCTCACTCTTCACTAGTCTCCTCATTATCAGCACAGGAAGGATTACACTGATAGGCGACACCAATGTATATAGATAATAGATTCCTCCTTTCACAGTGAGAGAGTTACAGAGTTACAGCTCTCCCTCTCCTCCTCCCTGCATTGGGACTTCTTCCCAGGTCACACAGTGTGTCTAGAAAACTCTCCTGTAGGTCAATGGGTCTGTTCTTGTTGACAGGCTCCAATGCCCATTAAACTACTGTTAAGCATATCTCTAAATGCTGTTAAAACTAACGCAAGATGGATGCCCCCATAATCATATACAGAAAACAGAAACAAACCTATAATCACAAAATTAAAAAAATCTTAGAAGAAAATGTACAGTATCTCACAAAAGTGAGTACACGCCTCACATTTTTTAAATATTGTATTATATCTTTTCATGGGACAACACTGAAGATATTACACTTTGATGCAATGTAAAGTAGTCAGTGTACAGCTTGTATAACAGTGTAAATTTGGTGTGCCCTCAAAAAAACTCAACACACAGCCATTAATGTATAAACTGCTACAAAGAAAAGTGAGTACACCCTCTAAGTGAAAATGGACAAATTGTGCCCAATGTGCAAATATTTGGTGTGACCACCATTATTTTCCAGCACTGCCGTAACATTCTTGGGCTTGGAGTTCACTAGAGGTTTACAGGTTGCTACTAGAATCCTCTTCCACTCCTCCATGACGATATCACAGAGCTGGTGGATCTTAGAGACCTTGCTCTCCTCCACCTTCCATTTGAGGATGCCCCACAGATGCTCAATAGCGTTTAGGTCTGGAGACATGCTTGCCTGTCCAGCATTTTTACCCTCATTTTCTTTAGCAAGGCAGTGGTTGTCTTGTAGGTGTGTTTGGGATCATTAAAATGTTAGAATACTGCCCTGCGACCAAGTTTCCGAAGGGAAGGGATCATGTTTTGCTTCAGTATGTGACAGTTCATGTTGGTATTCATGTTCCCGCAATGAACTGTAGCTCCTCATAGCCAGCAGCACTCATGCAGCCCCAAACCATGACACTCCCACCACAATGCTTGACTGTAAGCAAGACACACTTGTCTTTGTATTCCTCACCAGGTTGCCACCACACATGCTTGACACCATCTGAACCAAAGTTTATCTCGGCCTCATCAGACCACAGGACGTGGTTCTAGTAATCCATGTCCTTAGTCTGCTTGTCTTCTGAAAACTGTTTGAAGGCTTTCTTGTGCATCATCCTTAGAAGAGGCTTCCTTCTGGGATGACGGCCATGCAGACCAATTTGCTGCAGTATGTAACATATTGTTTGAGAACTGACAAGCTGAACCAACACCCCTTAAACTCTGAAGCAATGCTGGAAGCACTCACAAGTCTATTTTGAAAAGACAATCTCTGGGCATGACACTGAGAACATGCACTCCACTTCTTCAGTTAATCATGACGAGGCTTGTTTTGAGTGGAACCTGTCTTGTAAAACCATTGTAGGCAGGGGCATATACATTGGGGTAGCAGATCCAGGCCCCCCGTGGCAGCTGCTACCATGTCTGTTACCCTGATAGTTCCTCTCCTTCGCCTGCCAGCATTGGACATAACAGTTCACTGCTGGCGGGGCGGAGCAGTGGGGCCCGGTGCATCCTGCCTCTGAATGCCTGGGCCCTCTGTCCCGAACGTTCAGAGGCAGGACCGTCCGGTGTTAGCAGAGCGGAGCATTGCTGGCTATTCTGCCTGATAGGCCTTAAGCCTACCAGGTCCCGGCCCACAGTCCTGACGTGGGTGGTCCAATGATGCGCCACCTGTGTCGAGCACAGACCCGGGCCCGGAGCTGAACTGGTCGCATCGAGGGATCATGGGACAGGTGAGTAAGTTACAACTTTTTTAACAGTAAACTAGCCTGTCTAAGCTCTGACAGATTATCTTCATGGCCATTATAAGTACCTAAACCCTGCCTACGTACCTATATGGCCTCTATAAGTACCTAAACCCAGAATGACTACATATATGGCCCTATAGCTACCTAAACCCTAACTACCTATATGGGGCCCTCTACCCTACCTAAACCCTACCTGCCTACCTATACGGGCCCATACCCTACCTAAACACTGCCTGCCTATGTGGTCCCTTATAGCTACCTAAACCCTGCCTGCCTACCTTTATATGGCCCCTATACCCTACCTAAGCCCTGCGTGTCTATATGGTCCCTATAGCCTACCTAAAGCCTGCCTGCGTATTTGGGGCTCCTATAGCATACTTACCAACCTACCTATGTGGGCCTAACTATAGCCTATCTACTTAACTATCTGGGGTCCCCCTACAGCTTATATGTGGTCCACCTACTGCCTACCTAGCTACCTGGAGCCTATAAACAGACTACCTAACTGGGAGTTAACTACTGCCTACCTAGGGCCAATATACCTAATTGAGGCCTGCCTAACTACTGCCTACTCACCAACTACCTACCTACTTGGGGCCTATGTATTGCCCACCTACCTGAAGCCTACTAACCTACCTACCTAGGGCCTACCGACCGATCTAATGGGGGTCTACATGGTAACATGACTCTGAGGAGTACAGGCCATAGCTGTAACACAATCTCCATAGGGTGAATCCTCTGTTCCTCCCCTCCCCTCTAGGAGACCGGGGTCTAAGCTACGGCCTGTACCCACCCTCCCACCCCTGGGAAGTTTGTACAGAGGTGTAGGACAGTGATGGAGGTGCTGGAAAAGTGAGGATTCTAAGATATTTGTGTCCAAATCTGCAGAGACGAGTGGTGTCAGGGAGAAGTCATCATGGTGGTCTGGATCGGATGCAGAACAAAAGGGAAAGTCAACGACTAGTCAGAGAAACATCACCTGTGAGTCACAAGATGTAACTAAACAGTAATCACTCATATGTCTGCAGAGTCTGTGTATACTAGCAGGGCTGTGGAGTCGGTGCCCATTTTGCAGGAGTTATTATAAAATGGACCGACTCCTAAAATATATAATGAGTTGTACAGTTAGTTCAATGCAGTGCCAAGAGCAAGAGGAATTGTCCAGTGCTACTGCTCTCATCAGATGAGGAGTTTAATTGATGACATGGAGCAGGCAAAGCGTTGCCACAGAGGAAAAGATTCCGCTCCTGTAGCAAACAGATTGACCAGATTTCACTTGCTTTCAAAGAAGTAGAAGAGTTCAACCGTTCATCAGACCTGACTGTACCTGAGGCAATTCCTTTACACCCTGAGATTGTTACCCATGTGGTCACCGCTTTGCCACCAACCCAAGTTAGTGTAGAGAGGCCTTAAAATAATGAGATCACATGTGAGGTTATCTATGAAGTCTATGAAGGAGGATCTGATGCAGGTGATACTATTTCTCAGAACAAATTCATAGACTCCACAAATGTTATTCAGAACATTTTTGTTGAAAACTGATTTTTTTTTTCCCACTTGCTGCAGCCTTTGCATATTTACAATGTATTAAAGTTTTTCGGGTTCTAAAGTCGTATCCAATAAATATATTTTACACCGACAAGCACAAGGGGTAACAATGTTTTGAACTAGTGTAGCAAGAGTTCAAAAGAATAGGGAGAAAGGAATAAAAGCTGAAAAATCTCTAAATTGCATGCTAACCAATGCCAGGAGTCTGACCAACAAAGTACATAAACTAGATTTATTAATTACAGATGAAAAATAGGACATAGTGGGGATAACTGAGACCATGGCTGGACGAGAGCTACGACTGGGCGGTTAACTTGCAGGGTTACAGTCTTTTTTAGAAGGGACCGTAAACACCGGAAGGGGGGAGGTGTCGGTCTCTATGTAAAATCCTGTCTGAATCCAACACTGCGGGAAGATATAGGTACAGGTAATGAACAGGTGGTATCATTATAGGTAAATATACATGGGGGTAATAACAGTAATATAATTCTAATAGGGGGCTGCTATAGGCCCCCAAATATTACAGAACCCATAGAAGATATGCTCCTCAGACAAATAGTTGAAGCATCAAATCAGAATGAGGTTGTTATTTTGGGCGACTTTAACTACCCAAACATAAATTGGGAATCTGAAACCTGTAGCTCTCACAAAGGAAACAGGTTTTTGTCTATAACTAAAGATAATTACCTTTCCCAAATGGTGCAGGAACCGCCTAGAGAAGCACTTACAGAATTTTAATTACTGTATTTCCCAGCAATTTTCAATATCCCAATTCCTGATGTTGCACCGGTCACGGCGACAAACGCGTTGTTAGTGATTTGATTGATGTCTGTTTATAGAAGGTTTTAGCTCTTTTCCAGAGAATGTTTTACACTTAATAAAAACAATTTATTTACTAATTCTCCATGCCTCACGGAGCTGAGATTTCAGTGCCCCCATCTCTCCATAGACTACAATGGGACAAAGTAGCTGGCGCTCTGATTGCCCGGGATAGCCAAGCCCCCGCTAGTTCAACCAATCGGCTCTTTTCTGCATTTTTTTCTGTATTTTGAACTGTCCCGCCTTTTCATTTGATTGGTCAACACTACTCCATAGGTTATAATGGTTCACCGTCGCTCCTATTCTGATCCTATCCCAGTCCTTCTGCGCCTAAGTCCCGCACTGCGCCTCACACACTGGCGAGGCGCAGGGAACTTTTCACCGCAAGTATGAGCGCACCTCCTCGGGCGGTGAATCTTCCGATCCATGGAGATACAGATGAGGAGCAGTCCCTCTGCGCCTAAGTTCCGCCTAGCGCCTCACACACTGGCGAGGCGCAGGGAATTTTACACCGCATGTATGAGCACACCTCGGACGCCGACATAAATGAGGCATAGCTTTCACTTTCGAGCGTGCGAAAGCGGGCGTTCCGACGCGCCGATCTACATACATGTCGTCCAAGGTGTTTAAAAATAGCAGAACAAAAAATAAATGGGAGATCTTTAAAAACAACTTAGGCGCCCACTGTGAGAAGTACATACCATATGGTAAAAAAATTATTAGAAACAGGAAAAACCCAATGTGGATCAACTGAGATGTAAAGGAGGCAATAAAAAACAAAAATAAAGCGTTTCAGCTACTAAAACAGGAGGGCAGTGAAGAGGCACAAAAAAGCTAAAGGAAAAAAATAAAATATGTAAAAAAATGATTGATGCAGCAAAGCTGGAGAAAGAAAGACAGATTGCCATAGAAAGTAACACTAACCGCAAAATATTTTTTAACTATATAAATAGTAAAAAGATTAAAAAAGAAAATGTTGGCCCTTTAAAAAGTACTGCGGGAGATACTATAAAGGGCGATGAGAAAAAAGCAAACGTATTAAAAAATTTCTTCTCCACTGTATTTACCGAGGAGGATGACCTTCCTGTTGATGAGCAAAGGGAGGAGGTAAATTCCAACTTAAATGTTTTTTGTCTAACCCAGGAAGAAGTGGAGCTCCGCCTTAGGAAGCTTAAAATAGACAAATCCCCAGGCCCTGATGGTATACACCCGCGTGTTCTAAGGGAGTTAAGTAATGTGCTAGATAGGCCCCTATTTTTAATATTTATGGTCTGTTTAATAATGGGGTATGTTCCAAAGGATTGGCGCATAACAAATGTAGTGCCAATATTCAAAAAGGGGTCAAAAAGTGATCCAGGAAACTATAGGCCGGTAAGCTTAACCTCTGTTGTGGGTAAAATGTTTGAAGGTTTTCTAAGAGATGCTATCCTGGAGTATCTCACTGAAAATAAATGTATAATGCTGTTCCAGCATGGGTTTATGAAGGATCGGTCCTGTCAAACTAATCTCATCAGCTCATATGAGGAAGTTAGTTCCAGACTGGATCGGGGTGAGGCACTGGATATCATATATTTTGATTTTTCTAAAGCATTTGATACTGTTCAACATAAAAGGTTGGTAAGTAAAATGAGAATGCTTGGACTGGGGGAAAATGTGTGCAAGTGGGTAAGCAACTGGCTCACTGATAGAAAACAAAGGGTGGTAATTAACGGTGCATACTCAGACTGGATCCCTGTTACTAGTAGGGTACCATAGGGCTCAGTATTGAGCCCTATCCTCTTTAATATTTTCATAAATGATCTTACACAGGGATTGCACAGTAGAATATCGATCTCTGCAGATGATACTAAGCTCTGTAAAGAAATCCACACAAAAGAGGATAATGTGTTATTACAAAGGGATCTGGATAGGTTGGAGGCCTGGGCACAGAAGTGGCAGATGAGGTTTAACAATGATAAATGCAAGGTTATGCAGATGGGGAGGAAAAATCCATTACATGATTACATGTTAAATGGAAAAACACTGGGTAAAAGTGACATGGAGAAGGACTTGGGAATCCTGGTGGACAGTAAACTTAACTGCAGCAGCCAGTGTCAGGCAGCAGCAGCCAAGGCTAATAGGATCATCGGTTGTATTAAAAAGGGCATAGATGCACATGATGGGAACATTACTCTCACACTATACAAGTCACTGGTTAGACCACACATGGAATATTGTGTACAGTTTTGGGCACCAGTGCAAATGGAAAGACATTGTAGAGCTTGAACAGGTACAAAGGTGGGCAACAAAAATAATAAAAGGACTGGGTGGACTGCAATACCCAGAAAGATTAGCACGGTTAGGGTTATTTAGTTTAGAAAAAAGACGGCTTCGGGGGACATAATAAATATGTTTAAATATATTAAGGACCAATATAGAGATCTCGCTAAAGATTTATTTATACCCAGGACTGTATCTAGAACAAGGGGGCATCCTCTACGTCTTGAGGAAAGAAAGTTTCTACATAAACATAGAAAGGCATTCTTTACTGTTAGAGCGGTGAGACTGTGGAACTCTCTGCCAGAGGAAATTGTCTTGATGAATTCACTAACAGAGTTCAAGAAGGGCTTGGATGCATTTCTGGAATGTGATAATATAACAAGTTATAGTGACTAGGATTCTGAAGAAGGGTCTGGATACATGTCTAGATGTAATATAACAAGTTGTAGTGACTAAGATTCTGGAGACGGGTTGTTGATCCAGGAATTTATTCCGATTGCCAGATTGGAGTCAGGAAGGAATTTTTTCCCTAACATGAGGACAATTGGCTTCTACCTCATGGGGGTTTTTGCCTTCTGCAAAATACCTAGAGCAGGGGTGTCAAACTGCCAGCCCTCCAGCTGTTGAGAAACTACAACTCCCATCATGCCCACTGTTATAGAGTATACAAATGCATGATGGGAGTTGTAGTTTCCCAACAGCTGGAGGGCCGCCAGTTTGACACCTGTGACCTAGAGGGTTAATAAACTTCCTAAATGCTGTTTTGACTATGTTAAGGGGTGTAGTTTCTGAAATTGAGTCATTTAGGGGGGTTTCTAACATACAAGCACCTCAAAACCACATCAGAAGTGGCCTGGTTCCCAAAAAAAATCTGTTCTGCAAATTTCTTGAAAATGTTAAAATTTGCTACTAAATTTCAAAGCTCCCAAATGTCTTAAAAAATAATAGGATGTTTAAAAAATCATGCCAACACAAAGTAGACATATGGTAGATGTTCATTATTTACTACTTTGTTTGGTGTGACTATGTGTCTTGCACACAGAAATTTTTAACTTTGAAAATGGCAAATTTTTCAAAATTTTCACAACATTTCGATATTTTTCACACCTAAGCAAGGATTTTATCGACAAAAATTAATTGCTAAATTAAAGCACAATGTTTCACGAGAAAACAGTCTCTGAATCACATGGATAGGTAAAAGTATTGAAAAGTTATTCACAGATAAAGTGGCACATGTCAGATTTGAAAAAATGGGCTTGGTCCTTAACTCCAAAACAAGCTTAGACCTTAAAGGGTTAATTTAAAATCGAGGTAATTGCTAAAAAGTAGAAAAAACATCAAAAAGCATCAAAAGTAAAGTAAATCTACTTTAATTTAAAATCGAGGTAATTGTTTTAACATCTTGGCACTGAATGTCTCATAACTGGCCTTCCACAAACATGTAGACAAACCTAATTATTTTTTGCACAGCTACAAAGTCATTTTTTTCCTGCTACATCAGGCTATTGCATCAGGCAACATAAACTCGGGGTACAGACTGAAAAGTTGTTTCTATAATATGGCTGCATTTAGCATCCATAGAACCCCATGGTGACCTAAAGGGGTATTCCAAACTCTCAATATTGAATGTGAAGAAAATTCACAGCACACCTGAAGATAGCGTTATGTGAAAGATTTATTGAGCATTTTCCACAAAGATATTAAGGGCCACATGTATGAAAACTCTCTAGGTCTAAGACTTTCTTTGTTGCCCATAACAACCAATCAGAGCACCCCTCTCATTTCATATAGTGCTCTGAAAAAATAAAAGAGAGCACTGACTGGTTTCTATGGGCAATAGTTTTTATACATGTCTCCTTACCTCTCCATTTAAATGAAGTGCATGAGTATGCGTGATATTCCCATGGTCCAAAAATGTTTCGGCCAGACGGGTGTCATGGGTGGCTACGTGACAAGCACATAGGGCCACAGGTGCATCAGTGTCCCTGTTCCTTCTCTCCGGCAGAAGTACCTCACCGCATTCCTGCTCCCTTGCGTGCCCCTGTGGATAATTCCCTACATCCACTGTTCTCATTTGCCTGCTGCGTGCCCTGACCTTTTTTGCCTGTCCCTGACCACGAGTTACCTGCTGATTTTGTACCACGCTGCACCCAGAAAGTAACAACCTGGCAGTCTCCCGCTGCAGCAAGCCCAACTGTGCTCTGGTGAAGACCGGAACCTACTTAGAATCTGTTTCTTGACGAGGCTTATACCACAGCTTGCAGTGGTCCAGAAGATCGATACCTCAACTCAGCCATTACATTTAGATCCGGCCATGGATCCTGCCGTGATACCCCTGCCAAATGTTCATGACATTACAGCAGTTGTAGCCCACCAGTCACAACAGATCACCAAGCAGGCACAACAAATTAACCAGCTGACCACCATGATGCACCAATTCTTGTTGTTTAGCAACTGGCATCACCATCAGCTGCAACTTCTCCACCTATGGCCTCTGTGGCATTTGTCGGCCTTAAGCTGCATCTCTTCTTGCTGACCAAATTCGACAGAAACCCTAAAATCTGTAGGAGTATCATTGAGCAGTGCACCATGCACATGGAACTCATGTCAAATCAGTTTACCAAAGAACGCAAATCACGGCACATAGCATATTATTAGAAGCGTATGTATTGCCCGTATCGAGGCACATCGCGCACGGAGGCGCATAGCTTATTACAAGTATATGAAATGCTCCTTACACATACTTGTAATGCGCCTAACAAATACTGGTAAAATGTGAAATGCGCCAAACACTTACACACTTGTAATGATGTGCTGTGCGCCTCATTTTGTTATGGAGGCACACAGGGCATCATTTTTAGGCGCATTACAATGTGTCGGTCCCGGCATAAAATGCACCTAAGTTTGGTGTATGACTTTCAAAGTTTGTTAACTTTTTGAGGATATCACAAAAATTAAAGAAACGTGGAGGGCAAACTTCAAAATTTTGCAGATTTTAAATTTTTATGCATTATTAACTGGAACACAGTAGAGGACAACAGAGAAACACGACTCGACATTGATTCCCCTGATTCTGCCAAATTTAGAGATATTCCTATTTGACTGAACTAGAAGCTCCAGAGTAGGAAGAGCAATTACCAAATTTTAGGGTCTCACTTTCATTAGTTTTTTTTTTAGGGACCATTACAGGTTTGCAGCCAACCTAAGGTGCTAAAACTTAATAACCATGCCTGAAAACTCATTTGGGAAACTACATCCCTTAAGGAATATATCTATTGGTGTAGTGAGTATACACTGACAAGCCAAAGGGTAACAATGTTTTGAACTTTTGACTTTCAGGCTCCATACCTCACCATCCACTATAGCTTTGTACATGAGACTACCATCATTTTATAGACCATCATCTTGGCTATTTCATGCATACTAGTAACTTTGACCTGCAACTATTTAGCATATGCTTAGTTCTGCAGATTCTTGTCATGTAACTGCATTGTTACTGTTTTGCTCCTGGTGGAGAGACAATCTTTTTCTTCTTGTGTACTACAAATTACAACCTGTTCTCACATTCCCTAATAGTTCAGTGTGTTATTAGGCTGATTCAAAGCGAAAGGTCACTGGTTCGAGCAGCAATGAAGATCTCCCAAGAAAAGAGAAACAGCATCAGCCAGCTCATCTATAGTGGTTTCTTATTGCTGCATATTGCCAAACTGCCACATGTGAGTTCCATGACATCTGGAAGAATACATAATGAAGTCCGTATATTGATTCCAAAGCCAAGAGGTGGATGTCCAGGCAAAATAACAGCGTCTACAAGTCAGCTCATCACAAGGTCAATCAGTTCCGGTACAACAAACACGGTGGTGGAGGTGGCTCATGTTCTTTGTAATAGTGAGATCACAGCTGTCCATGCACACACCGTGCACCATGCATTATACAGATCTGAAATGGTGGCACAAAAAAGTGAAGAAGCCTCAACTTGAGCGTTGGCTCAAGCTTGCAAAGAAGATTGAAAATTGGAAGTTTGGAAACGGTGATTTGAAGCAATGAGATGAAAGTAAAAAAAAAACTGGGCTCTGATGGGTGCAAATGGGTCTACAAGGATCAGATTTGGGAGCAGTTTATACCTTCCATAAACTATTTGGATTTTGGAACTCAGATTTTGGTGGGTGCCATGTCACATTTGCAAAGCACCAGAAGTAACAGAACAGGTGAAACCTTCAAGAAGTCACCCCATTTTTAAGTCAACACCCCTCAAGAAATTCATCTAGGTGTGTTGTGTGCATTTCAGGCCCACAGGTGTTTCACAGTTTTTTTTAGCATTAGGCCATGAAAATGAAAAAAAAAAAAAACAGCAATTCCACTACTGTTTTTCAGGTTTCATTTTTATAGTGTTCGACGTACGGTATATATGACAGGATAAATTTACTATGCGGGTCCGTACAATTACAACAATATTAATTTTATATTTTTTTTATGTTTTCTTACATAAACACTTTAGAAATGTGTCGTCCTATTCTGATAGTCATAGCTTTTATTTTACAGTATACAGAACTGTATAAGGGCTTGCTTTTTGCAGGTTGAGTAGATGTTTTCATTGGTATCTATATGGGGTTCCTATGACAGTTTAATCACTTTTATGAAGATTTTTGGGAGGCGGAATAAATAAAATAAAGCAATCCTGATTTCTATTTTTTACAGCAGTCACCATGTGGTATAAATGTCATCTTTACTTAACTCAGCAGGTCAATACAATTACAGCGAAACCAAATGTACTTTTTTATGTTTTACTGCTTTTACACAACAAAAACAGTTTTAAATAAAACAAAGCATTTTTGCATCGCCAAAGTCTGAGAGCCATTTAATTTTTTTTTTTTTTATGTGTACGGAGCTGTGTAAGGGCTTGTTTTTTGGGGGTTAAGTTAACTTTTTGTTATAATTTTTTGGGGATGTGAATTTTTGGTCTCCTTTTAATCCGTGTTTTGGGGATCAGGATGAAGAAAACACAGCAATTCTGATGGTGTTTTTATTTTTATAGTGCTCACCTTGCAGTATTAATGACAGTTAGTTTTACTCCGTGGGTCTATACGATTACAGTGATGATGTAGCACTTTAAAAAGTGCTTTTATTTTGTAAAACAATATTTATGCATCACTATCTTTTTATTATGCCATATTTAGAGCTGTGAAAAGGCTTTCTTATGGGAGGAATTTACTTTTTCATTTGTACCACTTAGAGGTTTATATGACTTTTTTATCGCTTTTTACTTCATTTTATATGCAGCAGGATGAACAAAAATAATAAATCTGCGATTATTTTTTTTAAGGCATTCATCATGCGGGTTAAATAACGTAACAAATTTATATTCCAGGTCATTGCGCACATGGCTATACCAAATATGTACACTTTTATTTTTGAGTTATACTGGCATTTGTAATGGAGATGGTCGGGGTGGGTGTTTTTACTTTTTTGGTGTGTTTGTGCTTTACTTTTGTTTTTCACTTTTTTTTATTTTCACATTATTCACACTTGTCAACATAGTGGACTTGACTCAGCAATCTGCTGATTGCTGTTACAATACTTTATTCTACCTGTCAGTCACCATGGTTACTGTCACAGACAGCCCAGAAGCCTGTTAGGCCATGTTCACACGGCTTAAAATGGGCTGTATTTCGGTCTGTAATTACGTGCCGAAGTGCGCCAATTACGGGCCGAAAAACGGCCCATTCATTAGGTTAATTCACAGTTCTCCCCCCTAGATAACTAGGATTCAAGTCTACGGTGGCAATTCAAGTCTATGGGCCGGCAAAGTGCCGGCCCCCTGCTCAGTCCCCCGCTCCCGCCCCGCCCCCGGTCACACGGCGTAATTGCGGGGCGTAATTACGCCCTGCAAATACACCGTGTGAACATGGCCTTAGGCTTACGGGTTGTCATGAAAGCCATTGGCGGTAACAACATGGGGGTGCTCATGGAGACTCCCTGCCTCTGTCTTTCCCTTAGCTGCTGCGGTCGCAATTGATCATAGCATTTTAGGTGTTAATCAGCCACACCCTTAGCGAGCTCCATTTGTGGCCGAGAGTACATGGAATCAGCTCTAATACACAGCTGACTTCATGCGCTGTTCTTGGAGACTCTGCTCTTGGATGTTCAGGAATGTTCAATTGAACAATCAGGATGTTACTGAACGCCGAAATGTGCAAAGAGGTTAAGCACCAGTACCGCATGTTGTATTGCAGCTAATCAGGTGTGAAGAAGAAGTAAAGAAGCTACTTCTGCTTAGGTGAAAAAAATGTATGCTGCAGACTAAAAGGAACTAAAAATTGAGTTACTGTGATGTTCTATAAGTTTGTGCTGTGAGGAGAGCCTGCCAAGATCTCAGAGGCTGTTGACTCTTCATCCTTCTGTCATTGGATACACCACTTCATCGCCACTACACACCATGGTAGACCTTATAACCATCAAAGCACATTAATATTATGGACCCGCACCATCACCAACTTGTACTGGCAAACATCTAGGCATTTTCCTACTGCTAGAATATACATGGTAATTTCATGGCATAGCATCGGGAGTACGCAAATTCAGGTCAATTGTAAGATTGCCTCTTCAGAGTGCCAAAGGCCTGAACTGCCAACCCATCTACCAAACTACAGCCCCTATCCAGACAGAGACACCACTAGGCACGTAACTAGGAGATGGGGCAACCCTTTTAAGCAGTACAAAAAACATTGCTTCATAGTGGAGATACGTATAATTTTCTTATTTATACTGTATTTAGGTATATCAATATTTTCATTTGATTTAATGTATATAATGTCTTACATTTTTACAATACAATTAGCACAAAAATATACAAAATGTAACATACAGTAGTTGCTTGCTATGATTCATTGCCTGACAGATTCTTGAAAAAGCGATATTCCTTGTATGTTTCTTGGTGATGCTAGGAGATGTCCGTGATTTGGCACAGACATAGCAGCTTTGATGGAATTGCTGAAGTTGGCATATGGTATGTGTTGACAATAAACCATCAGGCACTCAGAGTGGAGAAATACAAATCCAGGTTTCTTAAGGTCTTTACAGAGGTGATTAAGGACACTTAATGCCATCTTAGTATTAATACATGTTCATACTACCTACCACATAGAAAAAAATATGCAAAGCCTATATTATTCCAAATGCTATTTACAAGATATTACTTAGCAACAGCCAAAAATTAGGCATGTTATTGCCATAAGGTGGCATACATGGATTTAGATCTTTTTCACTGAGCAACCCAGACATGATCAAATTGCTGGCTAAATACCCCAAAACAGCAACTGGGCATTGAACTAAGTGATGTGTGAATGGTGAGATCAATGGGAGAGTATTCAAAACAGAGAGGTTGCAGGGCTCCTTCTCATGTTAGGTGCAGGTCCCACATGTGGAACAAACATCTCTCTGATAATGAAGGCATATCGTAGTGTTACACCATCAAAGTCTAAAAAATGTAAGAAGCCTATAAAGGAAAATGAAATGAAAAATGAAACAAATTTCATCAAGAAAATTGAATATATTGGATGCAGCTTGAAAAAAACATTAGAAAGGGGAAGGGTTAAATTCCCCATTTTTTGAAAGAGTTCATACGAGGTGGGAGGATGGGGCAAAACCCAAGAGAAGTGTGCATAACATAGAAAATCCTGCTGTGCCAATTCTATTATGCTATGTACACCATTCTGCTAAATCTGGAACAAATTGTGCTGCATTGGCGAAAGAAGTTAACTCCACCAGTTGAAAATTTGTATTTTAAAGGGGGGGCCCCCTGCTTTTTTCGGAGAAAAAGTTAAAAGACAGTGGCATGGTTGACTAAAAAAGCGTGCAGAGCCTGCTGTAAGCTGCTACATATCTGCTGCTGAGACACAGTGACAGAGCCTGTTGTGAGCTGTTAAAGACCTGCTACTGAAAGACGGTGAGAGAGCCTGCTGTTAGCTGTTACATAACTGCTGAGACTCTGTGACAGCCTTTTTTCATTTTTTAAGACCGCACTGAAGATTTCCGAACCCTCACAACTGCTACATACTCTGCCAGTGGTATAACTACAGGAGTCCCAACAATTGCACTTGTGATTGGGCCTCTAAGCTAGGGACCCACAGGCCCCCTTTACCACTAGGGCTGTCGTAACAGAATTATAGGCAGAGCTGTGCACTGGGCCCCCAGCCAACATAACCACTCACAGGAAAAAGTTAAAACATTAAAAAATACTTTAACAAAAAAAGGGGGTTTCCACTACAAGGATTGCTTTTATTTAAAGATTCTTAAAAAAAGAAGTCATTTTGCAATTTAAATGCCCTTTTTTACATGTCCTACCTATTACAAACTATCCCCTCTTGTGTGGGCTCATACTCCGGGGTCATTTAAGCTCAGACCGTTCAAACTCTTCTTGGGCTCCCTCCACGGTTTTTAGCAAGCCTGTTTCTAGCACCTAGCAGAAGCAAGAAACACGCCCCAAATACAAAATTTAAAACAAGAAAACAGGACTGAGGTAAGATGAATCAATGTAGTGAGACAACCCCTTTATACTTGAAACACTGCCATATAAAGACCACTTATAAGTATATAGCCCCACAGTTATATATGGGCCCACGAAAAATATAATATAAAACCCCCCCCCTTAAGAAAAAAAAACAGCCCCCATAGATAGGGAAGATAAATTCCACCTGTAAGTATATAGTGCCCTGTAGAAAGGTAGACAGCCCCATAGGTATATATACCCCTGTAGGTATATCTGCCCCCTCTGGGTGTATAGCCTCCTATATGTATATTGTCCCTTCTAGGTGTATAGCCCCCTGTAGGTATACAGCACACTGTAGGTAGCCCCTTCTGACTGTTTTGAAAAAATAAATACCTCCACTCACCTCTCCTCCCGCCGAGGGGCTAGCATCCGGTGTAAGCAGCATGACATCCGTCCTGCCACACATGCCAAGTGCTGCCTGTGGCAGATCGCCCCTATCCATGCTACTAAGTGCCAGCTTTCACTGTTGGCTCTTTACCTGGCTCTTTACAGTGCAGGCAGGTCTGCATT